>CM056049.1:307288521-307460432 GCA_029574335.1 Rana kukunoris | reverse complement strand
GACAGCCCTCAATTCTATTCGCAACAATGACGATCTCGTTGTGAAACCCTCCGATAAGGGGGGAACATAGTTATCATGAGTAGGATAACATACGAGGAGATGTGCCTTAAGATTTTAGGAAATAGAGAGTGGTACAGACATGTACCACCTTCTATGATTATACAAAGTATCAAAGAATATCGCCAGATTCTAAACCGTGCCCGTCAACTTGGCACTATAGATGATACCACTTTACAATTTCTGAACGTAGAGAACCCTACCACTCCCACGTTCTACGCCTTACCTAAAATTCACAAGGGAGTCATACCCCCACCAGGCAGACCAATCGTTTCAGGATGTGGTTCACTAACAGAGAACTCTAGCAGAATCATCGATGAGTACCTATACCCACACGTACAGAGTCTATTTTCTTATGTCAAAGACACGATAGAATTACTTAAAATTGTCGATGGACTCAGCATCCCCAAAGGGGCATGGCTAGTAGCCATAGACATTGAGGCTCTCTACAATTCAATCCCACATTGTTTTGAGTTTTGGAGTACAAGTAGTTAGAGGTTTCCTCAACGAACGTGACAAGAACACTTCTAAGTACAACAACTTTATCATAGAGATGCTGGAGTTTATTTTGACACACAACATCTTTCTGTTTCAAACGCTCCCACTACCTCCAGGTGCAGGGTGTGGCAATGGGGGCGGGCTGTGCCCCCTCCTATGCCAACCTGTACCTGGGGGGGTGGGAGCGTGATCTTTTTGGGGAGGATACTAACGTTGACTTGTCCGCAGATGTGCTCACCTGGCACCGATACATCGATGATGTATTTATGGTCTGGGCGGGGTCTAAGGAGGATCTGCTAGCGTTTCTTGACAGACTGCAGGTGAACCAGTACAACCTTAAGTTCACCTACAGCTTTAGTCAAGAACGCATTACCTTTCTAGATGTGGAACTTTACTTAGACGAGCATGGTTCCCTTTGTTCCACACTTTTCAGGAAACCCACGGCTGGAAACAGCTTATTACATGCCACTAGCTCCCACCCCAAACCCCTCATCAATAGCATTCCGTACAGTCAGTACTTGAGACTGCGACGTAACTGCTCACAGGACGCTGACTTCAAACGAGAAGCTGCACAATTGTATTCACGACTTAAGGACAGAGGCTATACCAAGACATGCCTCCGCAGAGCATTCAATAAGGTTAACCAACTGGAAAGAAATTCGCTCATTTACAAATCAAAAAACGAATCTGAGGTCAGCACTACCAGAATTATTACCCGGTTCAATAGACAACATGAATCAATACGGAAAATATATAAAAAATTCTGGTATTTGCTCACCTCGGATGACAAGATCAGTAAATTCATCAATGCTTCTCCAGAAATTACATTTAAGAGATCCCCTTCTATCAGGGACAAGACTGTGTCCAGTCATTATTCAACTTCATTAATTCCTAAACCCACACATATGGGGACATTTCTTGTGGTAAATGTAACTTCTGTCGATACATCCTGAAAGGCAGTAATATCAATCTCCCAAATGGAGAAACGCTGACTCCCAAATTTCGGGTCATCTGCCAAACAATGGGAGTGATATACTTGATGAAATGCAATTGCGGTGCATTCTATGTCGGTAAGACTAAGCGTAACTTTTTGTGTAGAATAAGAGATCATGTACGCTCAGTCAAGAAAAAACTGATGGAGACACATAGGATTGTATCACAATCACAACAATTTAACGATGGGATTTTATGCCTTGGCACATGTACCCCTCAATGAAAGAGGTGGAGACGTTGATAAACGTCTCTTGCAAACTGAAGCAAAATGGATTTATTCACTATGTGCCACCCAATACCCAGGTTTGAACGAAAACATTAGCTATAAGCCTTTCCTATGATTTCTTTCGTGTGTTCCAATCCAGTTTCTTATGGGGCATTTGAATTACTTTGTGTTTGCAATCAATGACATCTTTTGATTGCACATTTTATATCTATTTTTATTTTTATTTAGATTTTCCTTAGTGTCGCCCAACTGTTTGGTCTGCATCTATCCTTTGTTGCAAATACCATCAATTCATCAGTCGTTAAACTCTGATGTCCTTGACCTTTACAGTCCCTCTATATACACACTTTTGAGGACTCTCTCAGTTATCGATGCTTCCGTCACCTGTAATGTATGATCACACTGGTTCTTTAGGCTTTTCTAGGGCAAGTTGTTGGTCACCTGGGCTTCTTAGCGCCCCCCAGAAACATGAACTAGTGATATATCACTATCATGCTATATGGTGGGGCTTTTGTTAACAGAAGCGCCTTCCACCTAT
This sequence comes from Rana kukunoris, assembly GCA_029574335.1. NCBI lineage: Eukaryota > Metazoa > Chordata > Amphibia > Anura > Ranidae > Rana > Rana kukunoris. The sequence continues at coordinate 307,458,120 of CM056049.1, read as the reverse complement.
ATACACACATCAATTTGTAACAACTTTTGCTTATTATTGTTTTTCATTATTACTATTTGATGTGCAGTTTGTCTTTTTAGGCATCTCACATAATTACTTACGATTTAATAAAAAAAAAAAAAAAAAAATATATGGCAATTATCTGTTTGTATCAATAACATTACCATAGTGTGCGATGAACTCCGTGCGCTTGGTGTGGACCGGGACAGTGCACTAGACAACCTGTGGTTTGAGCGTCTTAATACCATTCTATTTCAGGATATGGGGGTTTAACAGCAGTGCCTGACAAGCATGTGTTGCTCTTTAGCATATGTGGGCAGGTAGGGGCCTGTCCCGATGCATACTTCTGGAGCATCGAATCCGAGCAGGCTCTGATGCTGGCCAGGTCCGTATTTTGACAAACCCCATTGGCTGAGCGGCGTGTCTGCCCCGCCCATGGGATGTCCACGGTCTCCTCCGTTGATGTGAGCTGAGCAACTCGCTCTGCGTGTCATCACGCGCATGAGCGGTTTTGTTCTTCTCACAGGGGGAATCCCTGAGACATGTCACTCCTCCGCCCACTACTAATTAGATCTCCGCCCCATGACACCAGCTGAGGCGAGGTTGATCTAATGGAGAGAGTCATATAAATAGCCCTGTGAGCTGTCATCACTTAGCGTGGCGCTCAGGAAGAGACAGGTTGTATATTCCACTGCTGACAACACCATTACCTACAGGTACAGTTTGAGATACTTTTTATGCACCTTTTCTGCCATAGATCTATGCTAATCTATTGCATATAGGACCCTTATTGAACTCTATTATTTTCTTTCCTTTTTCCCTCTCTTTACCTGTTAGGCAGACCCGAATTAACCAGTTGCAGCAATAGCTACATATGGACCTGCCTTTAATGGCACCTCTGGCTACCTATTAGCAAGGTCGGTAATAAGCAAATTTGAGGCTTTTTGCCCATGCCTTTGCATCAGAAGGCTGAGCATCGTTATGCACAGACAGCTCTGTTTTATTTTTTATTTTCAATTATTTATTTTATACTCTCCTATTCTGTGTCGCCTTATGGCCACTAACAAGTTTTCATCAACTTTGCTTCTTATATAGGGTTCCATGATAGCAATTTAGCAGCCACTTCAACTGGTCAGTATCAGCTTATCCTTTATTCTGGATCTAGCATTTATTCTGTTAAAGCACGTTCCTTCACCATCAGGCACTAGTAAGTGAGGTTCTATATCTGACTTATCAGAAGTGTTCGGGGAACCATCTTTATCACTATTTTTTGATTTAATATACTCTCTCTCCATTAGATCATCAGCATATAGCAACACACCTGACTTTGTGATCCCCATCAGGGCTACCATAATCCATCCCGCCCGTTCGGTGGCTTCTTCTCTAATCATAGAGATTACGCCTTTGCGGATGCCCTCTCCTGAGATTTTCCTCTCATTTGTCCCAGGTATGCGTTCTCTCCCGTTCCACATAATTGCGCTTGGACTTCATTGTACACAAAAACTTCTTTAAAGATCAAATGTATTTTCCCTTATGCTCTTTATTAGAGGCTAGTCATAATTTATATCTTGTAATATGTAATATTTTGTCTATCACCCTGATATGTTAGCTTATTGTACTTTTTTGTATTTACATAGAGAATATATTCAATCGTGGGTTCCCGACGAAGCCCTCTTCTGGGCGAAACTAGTCGAACCCGAAACACGTTTGGACCTCAGAAGACGGTTTGCAGTTTTTCTGCAGTTTTAATACTCTCTCTTCTAATATGAATGTTTTTAAAATTTTGTATAATGTTTATGTATTTCGTGTATGAATAAATCTTTGTTATTTTTTCAAAAACATTGAATGTGTCTAAGATCCAATATATTTAGAGGCTTGATCAGACTCATAGATATGTTTATCATCCATCCCTGATGCACTATTAAGAATCCTTAACCCCTATCCCATTTCTTTATGGGTAATCTTTCTAATTCATAACTTTTGAAGGATTCAGGTGCACACGGATTTATTTAATTTGTAGGATATTTGTTGTCTGCCCTAGAACAAACTTTCTATACGTGGCAGCATCAACGTCACCGCCACATCACCGCGCTGTCTGCTGGCGGGGATTTTGGTTTGATCGTGTGTACAGCGATCAAACCAAAATGGCCAGCAGACAGATCTGTTCAAATCGCTCTGTCCGACCGATTTGAACAGATATAATTGCTGGTGTGTACGCGGCCTTAAAGTACCTGAGCTATATTGCCTCTCATATGCAATTAATATTTGTTGCTACAAATACAATTTACTACGTGCTTTACAGAAGTATAAAATACTTATAGGCCTTGTCCTAAATTGTTGGACATGTTCACTCTAACTTTTCTATGCTAGGGGTTGATGCTATTTCATAGCATCTCCCCTAGTGGCCTAAATACATCTCTACATGTTAAGGTTGATATGAGGTAGAGAACCCAAAAAACTCCTGTTGCTAGGAGTGACGCCTGGGGTCCCTTACTGATAATCACCCGCATGTAGTGGTGTATTGGGATATTGTCCTTGAACTATAATTTTAAACGCTAAGCCTTGGTCGCTTGTTGTAATGCGTCCATGCTTAGTAGCTCAACGCCTTTCTTTAGGTGACACAGAGATGATGTATAGATCCCCCAAACTCCTGCTGCGAGTCGAACATTGTCTGTTCGCATGTTTGGCAAACAGCGAAAAATTTGGGGGTGTTCGCGGCAAATTCGAAAAGCCACGGAACACCCTGTTAAAGTCTATGGGAGAAATCTAAAGTGCTAATTTTAAAGGCTAATATGCAAGTTATTGTCCTAAAAAGTATTTGGGGACCTGGGTCCTGCCCCCGGGGACATTTATCCATGCAAAAGAAGTTTTTAAAAATGGCAGTTTTTTCGGGAGCAGTGATTTTAATAATGCTTAAAGTCAAACAAAAAAGTGAAATATTCCTTTAAATTTTGTATGCCTGTGAAGCAGTGCATGTTTCCCATGCTTTGAACTGTCCCTACACAAAGTGTTATTTCTGAAGGAAAAAATCATTTAAAATCACTCGTGGCTCGGCTCCCGGCAATTCAGAGAAAAGTCATTTATAAAAAATAAAAAATAAAGCGTGGGGGTCCCCCCAATTTCAATTACTAGGTCCTTCAGGTCTGGTATGGATATTAAGGGGAACCCCCGCCGTCAATTTAAAAAAAAAATTATGTGGGGTTCCCACCAAATATCCATTCCAGACCCTTCAGGACTGGTGTGGATTTTAAGGGGAACTCCACCCCAAATAAAAAAAATGGTGTGGAGTTCCCCCAAAAATCCACACCAGACCCCTTATCCGAGCACACAGCCGCAGGAAAAGAGGGGGAGCGAGAGAGTGGCCTCCCCTCCTGAATTGTACCAGGCCACATGCCCTCAACATTGGGAGGATGCTTTGGGGGTCTGTGACCCCTTAAAGCATCATGTCCCCATGTTGATTGGACAAGGGCCTCATCCCCACAACCCTTGCCCGGTGGTTGTGGGGGTCTGCGGGCGGGGGGCTTATCGGAATCTAGAAGACCCCTTTAACAAAGGGGACCCCCAGATCCCGGCCCCCCCCATGTGAATTGGTAATGGAGTACATTGTACCTCTACCATTTCACTAAGAACCTGTAAAGAATTGTAAAAATAAAACACACACATCATGGAAAAAGTCCTTTTGGAGCGGGGACGGGGAGTGGATTACCACCGCTGGATTTTAATTTTTTTTAATAAAGGACTTTTTCCACGGTGTGTGTGTGTTTTATTTTTACAATTCTTTACACGTTCTTAGTGAAATGGTAGAGGTACAATGTGCTCCATTACCAATTCACATAGTGGGGGCCGGGATCTGGGGGTCCCCTTTGTTAAAGGGGTGTTTCAGATTCTTATAAGCCCCCCCGCCTGCAACCCCCACAACCACCACAAGAAGTTGTGGGAATGAGGCCCTTGTCCCCATCAACATGGGGACATGGTGCTTTGAGGGGTCACAGACCCCCAAAGCATCCTCCCAATGTTGAGGGCATATGGCCTGATACGGTTCAGGAGGGGGGGCGCTCTCTCGTCCCCCCTCTTTTCCTGTGGCTGGCCAGGTTGCGTGCTCGGATAAGGGGTCTGGTGTAGATCTTTGGGGGAACTCCACACCATTTTTTTTTACAGTTGGGGTGGAGTTCCTCTTAAAATCCACACCAGACCTGAAGGGTCTGGAATGGATATTTGGGGGAACCCCACCTCTTTTTTTTTTTTAATTGACAGCGGGTTCCCTTCATATCCATACCAGACCTGAAGGTCCTGGTAATTGAATTTGGGGGGACCCACACGCTTTTTTTTTTTATGAATGACTTTTCTCTGAATTGCTGGGTGCCGACGATTCATTATAGCCGCGAGTGATTTTAAATTACTTTTTTTCAGGGAAAGTTCTAAACACGGGAAATATGCGCTGCTTCACAGGCATACTATACAACCCCCCCCCCCCCGGTACAAAATTTAAAGCAATATAATGAACCCCTATAGGAGCGGATCCGTTAGCGGATGATGCATCCACTAACGTCCGCCAGATCCGCATCCGTTTTTGCGGACGGAAAAATGTCCTATTTTTCTTCCGTCCGGCCAAACGATCGGATGCAAACGGACAGACGGTCCGTTTCCATCCGACTCCCCATAGGGGAGAGTGGAGGAGAGACGGGGCGGTCCCTGCACAGTGTGCGGGGACCGCCCTGTCCGCCCGACAGCTCAGCGGAGACCCCCCTCTGAGCTGACGGACACACGGAGCGGACCGAAAAATGGACCGCTCCGTGTGTAAGGAGCCTTAAAACTTTCTTTTGCATCGATACATGTCCCCTGGGGCAGGACCCAGGTCTCCAAACACTTTTTAGGACACTTTTTAGGACAATAACTTGCATACTAGCCTTTAAAATTAGCACGTTCGAAACCCATAGACTTTAACGAGGTTCTAAAGTTCACACAAACTTTTGGTCTCTTCTCAGGATCTGGTGTGAACTGAACTGGGGGGTCTGGAATAGATATTTTGGGGGAACCCCACCTCATTTTTTTTTTAATTGACAGCGGTGTTCCACTTAATATCCATACCAGACCTGAAGGTCCTGGTAATTGAATTTGGGGGGACCCCCACGCTTTTTTTTTTATGAATGACTTTTCTCTGAATTGCCGGGAGCCGACAATTCATTATAGCCGCAAATGATTTTAAAATACTTTTTTTCAGGGACAGTTCTAAACATGGGAAACATGCGCTGCTTCATAGGCATACTATACACCCCCCCCCCTCCCAGGTACAACATTTAAAAGGAATATTACTTTTATTGGTTCACTTTAAGCATTATTAAATTCACTGCTCCTGAAAAACGTCCGTTGTTAAAACTTTATTTTGCATCGATACATGTCCCCTGGGGCAGGACCCAGGTCCCCAAACACTTTTTAGGACAATAACTTGCATATTAGCCTTTAAAATTAGCACTTTAGATTTCAAACGTTCGAAACCCATAGACTTTAACGAGGTTCTAAAGTTCACACACACACTTTTGGTCTCTTCGCAGGTTCGAACGGGGGGTCGGCTCATCCCTACTGGTGGGCACTGATTGGCAGCACTGATGGCACTGCACTGATAACCAGGATACTGACACAAGCCAGTTATCAGCTCTCTTCTTCCCTCACAGGTGATCACATGGTAAAGGAACGCTGTGATCCGAAGGGCTCAGTAATCACAGAGCACACTGCCTGCATGCCGCAGGGGATGTACGGGCAGCACAATCATGGGAGGTTGTCCATGGATGCCCTCCCATCAAAGTAAAGTCATGCTGTAGCAATCTTTCGTCTATAGAGCGGGAGGGAAGATGTTATTCGAATCTCAAAAAATGAATCAAAACTTACTTAGAAAACAAATTTGAAATATAAACATTTTGCTGATTATTGCTAAATTTCCTTCAGACTATGTGTGTGTGTTAGAATATAGCCATTTTACGAAAGAGAATAGAATAGAATCAACAGAATATAAAATAATAGAATATAAAAGAAACAAATAGAATAGAAAAAAAATAGAAACGGATAGAATAGACTAGATTTGTTTTTTATAGATTTGAGAAGGATAATAAAGGAAAATAAAATAGAAAGAATAGAGTAAAACAGAACAGAGTAGAAAAGAATAGAAAGTAAAAGAACAGAAAATACAAAGGAATAGAATAGAAATAAAATAATAAAATAGAATAAAAAAAAATAACAAAGAATAGAAAATAATAGAATAGGATAGGAAAGAATAAAACCATCTTCTTTCGAATGTAAAATAGAATAGAACCAGCAATTCTTCACAATGAATTCAGATCGATTTGATATTATCGATTCAAATTCAATTTGAGCTTGATTCAAATGCTTTAATTAAAACTGAATCCGATCAAAAACTAACAAACAAAACAAATTTTTTTTTTTTTTTGTAATGAACGCAACAAAACAAAAATTAGTAACTTAATGAATTGATCTGAAACAAAACAAGTTTTTTCTTTCTGTACATGTCTACTCTGTGCCTACATACTTCTGACCCCTGTGTTATATACCCCTGATCCCTACTCTCTGCGCCCTAAACACCCCTGTTCTCTGCTTAATGCACTCCTGAGCCCTCTACTCTGTTCCTTACACATTTCTGAGACCCCTGAACTCTCTGTTACACAGTCTTGACCCCTATGCTCTGTGCATTATACTCTACTAAACCTTATAAATTCCTGACCCCTGCGTTTTGTGCAGTATGCACGCCGGAGTCCTGCACTCTGTATCTTACATACATCCTGTGGATGTTTTACATAGTTGCCAACATTCCCAAAAAATGTCAACAGGACACTTTTTTGTATGAAGGCGGATGGCTCTTTTAATTAGGGCGGGGCATTCGTTTGTAGGTATGGTCTAGATAGAGTGGAAAAATGTGGCGTCCTACACCACAATAGCAATATGTGTATGGCAGAAAGTTTAACAATCTGCAAATGGTTAAAAACTTTTCAGTGTCATTCAAATGCAGCCTCACCAGTGCCTATCAAATGCAGCCTCACCAGTGCCTATCAAATGCAGCCTTATCAGTGCCAATCAAATGCAGCCTCACCAGTGCCCATCAATGCAGATTTACCAGTGCCCATCAATGCAGACTCACTGTGCCCATCGATGCAGACTCACTGTGCCCATCAATGCAGACTCACTGTCCTCATCAATGCAGACTCACTGTGTCTATTAATGCAGATTCACTGTGCCCATCAATGCAGCCTATTAATGCAGACTCACTGTGCCCATCAATGCAGACTCCTTGTGCCCATTAACCACTTCAATACAGGGCACTTTCGCCCCCATTTTTCAGCTGTCACACTTTGAATGACATTGCGCGGCCATGCAACACTGTACCCAAATTAAATGTTTATAATTCTTTCCCAACAAATAGAGATTCCTTTGGTGGTATTTGATCACCTCTGCGGTTTTTATTTATTGCGCTATAAACAAAAGAACAGGGACAAGTTTGAAAACTTTTTGCTATAATAAATATCCCATTTTTTTTTTTAAACGATTTTTTTCCTCAGGTTAGGCCGATATGTATTCTTCTACATATTTTTGGTAAAAAAAAATGCAATAAGCATTTATTGGTTGGTTTGCGCAAAAGTTATAGCATCTACAAAATAGGGGATAGATTTAGAGCATTTTCATTATTTATTTATTTTACTAGTAATGGTGTGATTTTTATCGTGACTGCGATATTGCGGCAGACACATCGGACACTTTTGACACATTTTTGAGACCATTCACATTTATACAGAGATCCGTGCACCAATGCAGACTCACTGTGCCCGGATCACATAGAGCGGTGATCTCCCGCTGTATCAAGGAGTTGGATTTGATCCAAGGAGTTGCCGTGGCAGCCGCTGAAACAATGTCCCGCCTCCTAGACTGGCTCCCATGATAGACGTCACGCTGATTAATTTTTCCTCAGCATTGAATCAGTGTGCTGTCAATTACATGAGCCGGTCTAGAAGGAGAGAGGGGGCGACAGGGGTTCGCGTGGCAACTGGGACCGCTGACCCCACCCCCCTACCCGTTGGTATGCTTTGGTGCCCGTATCGGCCCTGCTTGGGAAATTGATAATTTTTCGGCATTCTGCCTGGGACAAAGTCTCCCCAGGACATCAGTCAGTTTCCTGTAAATTTCTCTGGAAATCCGTGACTGTTGGCAACTATAGTTACACAATCCTGAACCCTGTGCTTTGTGCAAAGAACAAATTTGACCAATGAAACCTGTCAAACTCCTGGCCAAAATGTTTATTGTTTCAACAGTTACTTGTTCCTAAAAGGTCACTGATAAATTATTAAAGTTTTTCTTTAACCACTTGCCCATAGCAGATTTGCATCTACAAGGCGGCCATGCTGTGCAGAATCACGTATATATCTGGGTATGGGGCACACATTTAAGATGTAGTAATTAAAGCAAATATTTTAGGTACATTGGGCCAGATTCAGCAACACTTGCGCTGGAGTATTTCGATATGCGCCGCGTAACTGTGAAGATGCGCCGTCGTTTCTATGTGCCCGTACCCACCAAAATAGATGCGCCCAATAACGGGCCATTTGCGACCGGCGGAACGTTCCGACGCCAGAGTATCGTCAGCGCTTAATTTCGCTTGGCGCATCAGTCGCGCCTATTGATTTCCCCTGCAAATATGCAAATGAGGGATTTTTCCCAATTCACAAACGGATTAGCACCATACGCTGGCTACATGCGCCGCGCGTATCTCGTCCGTCCGGCGCAAAGTTATTTCTACAAAAGGCTGCTTTATCTTTACTCCAGATGGCCACAGGTCAGCAGGAGAGCAGCTACAGCAGCGTTACCGACGATAAGAGCTAGCTGAGCACCCCAACTTGCAGGACAACACCTCTGTCCATGCTTGTCTGTCAAATTTTACAGCCATGGAGGAAGACATCATAGGTCTCCATAGCCGAGATGACGGCTGACAGCTCCTGGCCATTAAAGTTCAGCTTTCTCCTGTGTGTTTGCGGGGAACGGGAGCAGCCATCTCAGAACAAAAGTAACATCACTGCGGGGAGGGGGAGCAGGATATACTTTAGTGCCGGAATGGCGCTTCTACGGGCGCATTTAAACGCCCAACGGAAGGCATTGCGCTGACGTTTCCCGTGAAGTGGTGCCGACGGAAGTTGTGAGCATGCGCACAAAGGGGGCGAGTGGAGCCTCACTCACTCACTGCACTGCATGCTCCGTGGATGATGCGCTGAACGTAAGCCTCTGCGCTGGGCTCCGCCCATCATTTACATATGATCACACCCACTTCCCCTTGCGTCGGGTTACGCCAGCGCATTATCGTTACTCTGGCGCAAGTTTACGCGCAACTGCTATGTGAATAACAGTACTTGCGCTGAAAGGGTCGTCAGAGTAACGTAAATGAGAAGCGTTACTCTGGAGCAAAGATGCTCTCATCTACCTGAATCTGGCCCATTGACTGTGGCATATGTGTGCCAGGCATTGCTCCCAACTGTCCCTGATTTTCAGGGACTGTCCCTGATTTGGAATAAGGTCCCTCTGTCCCTCTTTCCTCCTCATTTTGGTCTGATCTATATAGTTGTATATAAAATTTACTTTTGATCTTTCAAAAAGTGTTTCCCAGTTGTAAACCTTTCTTCCAATTTATAAATTGCTGTATTTGTACATTTCAAAAACCAGTATAAAGGAATAGAAGTTGTAAAAAATAAAGAGCAAGGGGTGTGCAAGGGGTATGTCCTATGCCTACATAATTTTGCTAATAAGCATCGCTCGCCCCCTATCTCAAATTTGGGAGGAATGTATATGTGCATTTAACCATGCACCTTAAACCCTCTCCGTAGGTGTGCGCAGCGTATTGTATTAGGGTGTGCACCCCAAAGCCCAAGCACACACTACTGATCACTCACGATGTTCATTTAGAAAGGGAAGGGGATGGTCAATTACATATTTACCGGCCCCTTCCTCCACTTTCCCTAAAACATCCTTGCAGCAACAGCTGACGGAAGAGGAGGAGGTGAGCTGGTAGTACTGCAGGGGAAGGGGGGAGCCAGGGCAGTAGGGGGGAATCTGTGCTGTAAAGGCTGATTAGGGTGTTTCCTGGGCACACCTGGCACACCCTGTGCGCACGCCTATGACCCTCTCACTACTTTCAGTGTACAATTTGCCCACAACCTACATTTGGCATGTGCACCATCCTATTCAGTATGTTAAAGGCTATTTTCACAACAGTTGCACAAGATTTATGGGCTAGTGATTAACCACTTAAGCCCCGGACCATTTGGCTGGCCAAAGACCAGAGGACTTTTTGTGATTCGGCACTGAGTCAGTTTAACTGACAATTGCGCAGTCGTGCGACGTGGTTCCCAAACAAAATTGACGTCCTTTTTTCCCCACAAATAGAGCTTTCATTTGGTGGTATTTGATCACCCCTCGTTTTTTATTTTTTGCGCTATAAACAAAAAAATAGAGCAGCAATTTTAAAAGAAATTCAATATTTTTAACTTTTTGCTATAATAAATATCCCCAAAAAATATATAAAAAAAAACATTTTTTTCCCTCAGTTTAGGCCGATATACGTATACTTATACGTATTCTTCTATATATTTTTGGTAAAAAAAAATCCCAATATGTGTTTATTGATTAAATAAAAGTAAGGTCTAATGCGCTACTGTGAGTATACAGATGTGTAATCTGGTGGCATCAACAAGTTTGAGGCAGCTCAATCTAAAGTGTCCACAATACACATAATGAAGAAAGGAATAAATAAATAAATAGTGATGAGCGCTTCAAAAGGGTGATACGTACAGTAGCCCCAACAAAAGCGCAATGGATGGGGAGAATAGCGGAGATTCAGCAGATGGAAAACCTAACGATGGTACTGAGAGAACAAGAAGAAAAATACTGGGAGATTTGGTCACCATATAGGGAATATAGGGAACGGAACTCATAAGGGCGCGAGGAACCAGTTTTTTCCTCCCCTTTGTTTTTTTGTTTTTTTTTGTCCCAAAGGTTGGAGGCAAGCTTTTCTATTGGGAGGTTTGGTAACCAGGGTGGGTCCCAGGTTAATAATAATAAAAGTGGTAGAGCTGTTTGATAAGAAGACACAGACTAAGATAAGAATGTTATTGTATAAATGATATTGATTAAAGTCTGCTTAGTTATCTGTATGGAAGAAGAAAGAAAAAAAAAAATTCAAAAATAAAGAATTTATAAAAAAAAAAAAGGGTGATACGTGAACACTACACAAATACATGGATGAATAAACAAAAATCAGTAAAAAAATTGCTGCTAATGGCTATATGTGCATAAATCAAACTTATTGTGTCAATAAGTAGAGTCCCATATATCAAGTGGGTCTAGGTGACAATCAGGTCCTGTTGAACCAGTGAGAAGGTATACTGGATAGTGGATAAAATGCACAAAACAGTCTTAAACTGGCACAAAACAGTCTTAAACTGGTGGTGTAATGGTGGGCTGGGTGATTAGATGGTGAGAATCTTCGCTCTGGATGCTTAACTATATCTAGGAATCCACACAGGTGTTGTAGTTCCCTTACCTTGTGGGCGCTATATATGAGCATATAGTGTGGGTCATCCGGAATTGGAGATCTCGCTTTCCCAAATAGGTTCCCTCTCATACATCCAAGTGTCTACGATAATCCAGGCTCAGCAGTCCACCGGGTAGATGTGGTGGGTATGGAGGAAGATAAAGAAGATATCTCCAATGGTGAAGTAAGTTTGAACCAGCGGATATGGTTTATTGTTAAAAATCGTATACAAGATAAAAATCAAGAAACAAATAGATACAGCTATGGAGACGGAGCAATCGTACCACCACCTCGATTCTATTGGCCTCCGGCTTGTGCGGGTGTCACGTGATCTCGACTTCCCTACGGCGTTACGTCACGTGCCTCGTGACTTCATCAGGGGATTCCTATTGGTTGTCGGGCCACGGCTTAAATGTACTAGAAACCGGATGTAAACACGCCGCCATTTTCTTGAAGTCCCGTTATTGGGACAATGTATGTTATGGCGGGGCCATGTATAGATCTGACAGAGATTAACGTAGTTTTACAAATAGTGAAAATACATGTATTAAATATATGATAAAAAGCTCAGTGTGTAGTGCCTACGAGGATCCCGGAGTGTCATCTTGTATATATGACACAACCGATCGGGATGTGGTACGGGGATAAACCTCTTCTCCCATACATGATAATGTTTACTTAAATGGACATATATAAAAATATATATGAATAAATAAAAATTTAAATTTAATATAAAAGTTGTAAAATTAATGGAAATATACTCTTATGAGTTTACTATTCCCTTGGTGTGGGGTGATACTGAGATCGCCCTGTCTGGGGACACCCAATATGTGCTCGGTGAGATACATGATATTAAATAACAATGGAAAAAAATTAAATAAAAGACAAAGTTCCTTACTGGTGCATGGAGACAGCCGTTATGGCCGCTGCCATTATGATGTGAATGACCTTACATATGATGGTAGCTACCTCATGGTTAGACCCATTGATAGAATTGGTGAGATGCATACCATGCAAACTAAATAGGTACTAACTGAGCGTCACTCAATATCTGAATATGCTAGGGGGGGGGTCATTTGGTTAGTGTGTGCCACCGACACCCTCCCAAGCCCGAGGCCACCAGATGTAGTCAGACATATATGATAGTGAGATGACAGTCAATGAGTTACAGAGTCCTTAATGACATGATAATATATGATCTTAAAATGAACCATAGGTAAAATGGAATCTAAAATTATGATATTAAAATTAAATGTTTAAAAATTGTTTAAAAAACAGTTCAGATCAAAGTCCACATTCAAGCCTCCTGGGGACAGAGTGTTGAGGGTATGAATCCAACGTGATTCTTTCTGGCTAATGACACATATTTTTTGGCTACCTCTCCAGGATGCCTTGAATTTTTCAATGCCCCAGAATTGTAATGTAGTGGGGTCTTCATTGTGCACCTTTGAGAAATGGCGTGATACACTATGTTTGGTAGAGCCACGGGATATGTTGTGTATATGTTCTTCTATTCTCAATTTTAACTTTCTTTTTGTCCTGCCCACATATTGCAGTTTGCAGTCACACTGGAGTACATAAATGACTCCTTCAGTGTGGCATCCAATAAATTCATTAATTTGCTGTGTATGTCCTGTGTTGGTGCTAACAAAATCAAGCCTTTTGCCTTGGAATAGCTTGGCATGTCTGCAGGCAAAACAATTCCTGCAAGGGTAAAATCCTTTTCCTTCAAAAAAGGAAAACATTGGTTTATTGGTTTATTTATTGTTTATTGATTGATTTGCGCAAAAGTTATAGCGTCGACAAAATAGGGATAGTTTTATGGCATTTTTATTAATATTTTTTTTCTTACTAGTAATGGCGGCGATCAGCGATTTTCATTGTGACTGCGACATCATGGCGGACACATCGGAAACTTTTGACACCATTTTGGACCATTGTCATTTTTACAGTGATCAGTGCTATAAAAATGAACTGAATACTGTAAAAATTACACTGGCAGTGAAGGGGTTAAGCTGTAGGGGACACTGAATGGGTTACGTGTGACCTAGGGAGTGCTTCTAACTGTTAGGAGGCGTGGCTTGCCATGACACATCACTGATTGCTGTTCCCGATGACAGGGAACAGGTGAGATATTAACCACTTAACGGCCGCCGCACGACTATGTACGTCCACAGAATGGCACGTACAGGCAAACTGGCAAATATATATAAAAACGGGGGGGTTAGAGCTGCGCCATGACATCCGGACACAGTGTGAACCGATAGTCCTCAATCCCAATAGGATAAATTGTTCTTCCACACAAATTAAAGATGAAAAAGAGTCTATGTTATAGACAACTTGGAGGGATATGTATCTGCTTGGGGCAGGATATAACAGTCACCAACGTGATACACCGCACACTTCACTCTTCGGTGAGACCCACCACCAGTTGTATTAGCAGCTTACCAGATGAACTATAAATGACAGCAGTCGGCTATAGCCCAGCCGCGGCCTTTGCAGGGAAAATCACTTCCTAGATGGAACTCAGCAGACTCAGACTCCAGTCCATCAGCCAAACACCCGACACCACCACGCGGTCATGTATAGAGAATAGCAGACATAGTGTAATCCCGCAAAGGTTATTTATTAAAACATAAAGTTAAAAACGTACTCACATTATGTAGGAGTATTGTAGGCACATAAAAAGTTTGTTGCCGGCCGCGAACACATAGGCGGAGCCCTTCCTCCTGAACGCGATGACGTCACCGCACGTCCTCCCAGACGCGTTTCGTCATTGGACGTTGTCAATGGGATAGGGCGTAGCGGTGCGTCATCCATTATATGGGCTCAAACCTCGCCGCGAGGTGTGAGCAAAGTACTGTAGACGCCATCTTGGACGAGGGCAAAAATGCCAATACACGACCGCGAGTTCAGTATCTGAACCTATTGGAATCAGTAATATGGGATAAAAACATAATAAATCAATTTGATTGTATGGCGAACAGGCACTTGCGCTTATACAAAGAAAAAAGGGGGGGGAGGGAAAGGGAAAAACGTTTGCAATAATAAGGACTGCGGATTGCTCGTCCCAGGAAAAGCCCTTCAATGTGACGTACACATCTCCAGGGCGACATCTAGTGGGATATTAAGAAACTTCACTAGAGGAACAGCCTCTATAATAATAGTGCTGATTTCCAATCGAAAATTAATCTGGAAAAATAAATAAATAAAAATACACTAGGTGATCAAGCTACGGATCCCGGGTGCTTTACATAATCCTAGTTGGTCTCATAGATGCATAACCATATTAAGTAAATGGAAAAATTAATTAGATTTCTATCTAGTTCAATATAATACTGATCCAATAATGACATTGGACAGAAACGTTATATTAAAAATAAATAAAATAATTAAATAAAAACCAGTGTCTTAGATAAGAGTGAACAAAAATGGAAATAAGGCTTGTGTATGTGTTTATACAAATAGCCACAAGCTTATAATGCATCTTTAGACAGTGTAAGTGAGTAAAAAACTCGAGTGAATATAAGTGGTATCCTAATATTCCTATATAATGTGAAGTGACACCCTACACATGAGTGTTTCAAAACATTATTATAAATATATATAAAAAAGATTTTTTGAATAAAATAAAATAGTGAAGTGCAAGAATTTGATGGGCTTATATTGAAAAGGCCCCTTGGTATTATTAGTGTAAAAAGCAACACCAGTGTTACTGTAAGACCTTCCTGGTCAATCTACCCTGGCGTCGACCGTAGCAACTGCTACACATCACAGTGAGTTTACATATGGTATTTAATCAAAAATCATTATAAATAATTAAGAATAATTAGAAAAAAATAATAATAATGATTAACCTCAAAACTTACAGAGCCCGCTTATACAAACGCAAAACCAATTTACGCATTATTAATAAACGCGTTGACATCTGTTTCCATATTGAGGCCATATGGAGCATAAGATTTCAACCGATATATCCAGCTCATCTCCATTTTTGAAATGGTCCTCACCAAATGACTACCTCTCCAGTTGGGTTAAACTGTCAATCCCCAAAAACAAGGTGTTTGATGGATTTCTGTCGCGCTTGAGACGATAATGTTTGGAAACAGAGTGATTCCTGAAGCCCGTCAATATGTTGGTTATGTGTTCATTGATGCGAACTTGTAGGGCCCGCTTGGTGCGTCCAACTTATTGATGGCCACATGGGCACTGCAACAAGTAGACGACCCCTGTAGAAGCACACGTAATACAGGGTTTAATAGTGTGCTCCTGTCCAGTGACTGTGGAGGTGAATGAAGTAATGCGTCTCTGTAAACATGAGTTCAAAGAGCACACCCTACATCTCCTGCATTTGTAATATCCTGTTAGTTGATCGAAAAAACCAATGCCTCCAGTAGGGGGATTTAAAACACTGTTAGCTACCTGAGATCTCAATGGTTGCGCCCCCTCTGAAGATGATACGTGGTTTCTCAGGGAGAACCTCCTTCAATACATTGTCATTCAGTGCCAGATGCCAATGTTTGCTTATAAGATCCTTTACACTCTTAGGCCTTGTACACACGAGGGAATAAATCCGCTGAAACTGGTCCGACGGACCATTTCATCCGAAAAATCCGGCCGTCTGTATGAGCAAACGGACCGCTTTGGCGGATTTTTCCAGCGGAAAAATTTCAAAGCATGCTTTGAAATTTTTCCCGCCGGACACATGTCGTCGGATATGTCCGCTCGTTAGTACACAAAAGCCTCGGACCAAAAACCCGCGCATGCTCAGTCAAAACGATGGGACGGGAGCACTCGTTCAGGTAAAACTCGCGTTTGTTTGGGACCTGGCACATTCGTCACCTAAACTCTCTATATAGTGTTCCGTTTATATCGTTTTTTTGTTCTTTCTTCTCTTGCTAGAAGAAAGCCGTTGTCTTTTTTGTCCAGATGTCACATACTGCTAGCTTGCATTTTCATTAGTGTTTTTTCTATTTGACACAGTTTGCTAGCCAGATGTCCCCACATTTGTTTCTGTTCTCCACATTTTTAGTATGTCTATTTGGACTTCATGTTGAGCGTATCATTTTTTTTTATTATTTTTATTTATTTTTTTACAGTTGGATTTAACGTTTTTTGAATCTTTCAAAAATATATTTTTTTCTTGTTTCACCATGTTTTTTTTTTAATTAAAATTTCCCTTTTTTTTCCACAACTTATGTAATTTAGTTGTTTTGTCCTTTATTTTTTACTTTATTTTGGGGTATTTATATAATTTTTTTTACATTTTATGCTTCTTTTTGGGTTTACCAAGTTCTAACAGAAAAGGTCCCCCCCCCCCCCAAGGAGTTTGTGTCCTTTGCAAATGACACATTTTCTTTTACAAATGTCTGATGCTTACTCACTACAGTATAAAACACAATAGACAAGGTTTGAAAGTAAATCCAAGAGCCATTTATTTCCGGCCAAAAAAAAATAGAAATCACCAGAACGGCAGCACTTGATGAGATTGCAACATACATGCAGACTTGGGAATTACAACATGATTAAGGAAAAATTTAGTAACCTCAGGAGTCAATAACTAAAATCAGGATCAGCAGCACATGAACAAAGGAACCCAAGCTGTGCTACTACAACAAGCTCAGTTTTTTGGACAATCAACTGGATGGCAGGGAATCATCTTCTCGACTTCTTTGCAGACTTCCTTCCAGCGAAACTTCCACGGGTCCGTCCACGGACCCCCCTTGCAGGTGGGGGTGATGTGGCAGCAGGAGGAGTGTCCTGGATGAGGATGATGGGGAGCAGGCCAAGCCGGGTCCCACAGCACAGTGTCCCTGGTCAGCTCGTCCCTTTTCATCCTGGCCAGGACCTGATTAATAATGTCCTTGGACAGGCTTTTTTGCTCCTCCCCCCCTTGTTCAGCTCATTGGCCACAAATGCTTTTGCTATAGCATTCCGTTGGGTTGAGGGGGGTCCTCCCCTGATGATTTCTGCAGCCTCCCGGATGACCTGGAGGCTTTCATCGTGCACCTCCCTCCTGCGCCTCCTTGCAGCTGGTGGCCTCATCTGGAGGGGAGGAACAGCCTGGCTGATGGTGCTCAGCCTGGGTCTGGGGACCTGCTGCACCTCACTTGGGCCGGCCTCCTCCTGGCTGCCACTCCCCCCTTCCGCCTGGCTGACATGGGCCTCAGAAGCTGCCACCTCCTGGCTGGTCTCTTCTTCCTGTGGATAAAAAAGGCAACATGTTTGACTAGTTTTTTGTACCACAATCAATCACACACATTTTCTTTCTCTCCAAAGACTGTTTTATGCGGTTAGTATTTTTTTAAATTAAACAGACTGTCCTTCTGACCCCTGCATTTGGCATCCCTATTTGTTTTTGGGTTACAAGATCAACTCATTAGTTCAAAATAAATAGCAGCACCAAAATATTTTTTTTTTAAATACTAGACCTTTTTTACTGAAGATGGCCAGATCTGGCTCCATGTCAGCCAGCCCCGCTTCACATTCTGCAGGGCTCCTGGGTCCCTCCGGGGAAGTTCCGCTGGGAGGAAGGCTGCAAGGTAGTGTAGAATCCGAAGGCCTGCCATCCAGTTCATCATTCAAAAAACTGAGCTCTTTGTAGTACCAGAGCTTGGGTTCCTTTGTCTTAGCTGCTGCTGATCCTGATTTTGGATATTTCCGTTTTTTATATACATTCCTGTAGCTTCTCCTGAGGTTACTAAATTTTTCCTTAACCATGTCGCCTGTGCAACTTGGCACCCAAGTGTGCAGGTATGTAGCAATCTCATCAAGTGCTGCCTCTCTCTTTCCAGTGTCCAAATAATGTGTGTGTCTGGTGTCCCAAAGAAGGGGCCCCATATCCCGATATCGGGTTATTAGTTCCATTGTTGCCTCCTTCCCTTTCAGCAAATACATTTTTTTTTTCAGCTCCTAGGTGTAGCTTCAATAGTAATGTCTAGAATAGAAAATGACAATCAAACACAAAGCACAACTTTAAAAAGGCTCAGCTTTGACATTCTTAAAATATGTGCGCATTCATTCATTTTAGAGCATCAACATTATACAAACACAGTGTCTTCTGCTGCTACATAGCTGGCCAGCTCTGCCGCATTGTTGTAACCCCCCCAAAAAGTTGTCATTCAGAGCCCATTTTGCAAGTTGTAGCATGTAGTTAAGAACACATCCACCATGAATATGAATGCTAGCAATCATCTCAAGGCACTAGTTCATGTGTAGCTATCATGGCCCTCAGCATTGATGGCAGAAAACACTACCTACTTATCTCTGTCCAACCAACACACAACAATACTTGCATGATCTGACTGCATACTCTAAAATCCAAATAAAGAGGATAGAGCATTCTCTACATATATATTGATGAAGTGATGTGTACAAGCACTTGGCTCTCCAAATTTTATGGTGGGCCCCAAAATACATATCCCCATAACAGTAGCACAAAAAGGGTGCAAACAACATTGTCAAAAAGCAGATCCCATCCCCCATGGCTGTTCAAATTATAGGCATCTGATCATGCGATGTTTTCATTTACCTTTGTCTCTCTCTCTCCTCGTTTCCGCTCGAGTAATCTCCACGTAACCTACATAATCACTTTGTTTTCATTATATCCCCACGCAATCAAGAAACGCCGCCCTCGTCTCCGCCCGTGACGTACCAATTCCTGTTTTCCACGCCCATATGCAACGTGGATTGGAAAATATGGCGATGACACACGAGCGCACATTAGGCTCTGATCGGGATCAGGAAGGGACAGAGGCCAGAACGTCCAGATCCAGGCCAAAACGTTACAAGGCCACAAACATGTCTCTACAAGAGATGGTGGAGTTGGTGTCCATCCTGCGACGGAAGGACTATGATGGTGAGCATGGCCCATACAGCACCCCTAACCGGAGGAAGTCCAAAATTATGGATAAGACAGCGAGGAAACTTTATGAGATGTTTGGGGTCACCAGGTCCAAAGAGCAGCTCCGGAAACGCTGGTCCGACTTAAAACTGCGCGAGCCAGAGCAGTATCGCAAAATAAAGAAAATCATTGAAAAAAGTAAGTACTTTAAAATGTCTTTGGAGTGTCTATTTTTGGATAAAATGTTTTGCCATGTCTATTTCGCCATCTGCCTCGTTGGCCTCCTTGTATTTTTGAAACCCTGCATTGTAAATGTAGTAATGTTTGTCTAATATAAATCCGACGACTTGCCACGATCGTAGTCAACATCGTTCCATCACATAGTTTATCCTCAATCCGCGGGTCCAGGAACATCACACCTGGACGTGGCTATTTGGCGAAAAACATCGTTTCTAGAAACAATGTGGAAAATATGATGTGTTTGTGCAAACTAAGTTGATTTCAAAAGGCAAACAGGATTCATTAATTCACACAGTGATGAGATAACCTAATAGGCACCTGTTTTGACATCTGTAATTTTGAGAACCTGTCTCCCCCCATAAAATAGTAATTTTGACTTTTGGAGAAGGGACTCCAAAAACTACTTATTCAGGAGGCCAGCCATGTGTGTCACTTCACCAAAAAGCCTCATTATATCACAGCTAGGGAGAAGTCATCTCCCAAAAAAAAAATACATGTTTTTTGCTGTAATAAGGCCAAAACTAGAATTGGAACGCCACTTCTAAGCAATGTTTGCAAATTAGTCCCTCCAAAAATATCTGTTTGCTGATGATTTTCCTTATTTTTTGTTGTTTTTTAGGGGACAGAAGAGGACAGCGCTATGAGGAGTCAGGGAGGCCCACACTGTCTCCCAAACGGCCCGAAAAAATTGTTGAGCAGGAGGATGATGAAGAAGAAGGAGAGGAGGAAGAGGGAGGAGAGGAGGAAGGGAGAGGGCGATTGGTGGAGGAAGGCGGATTGGTGGAGGAGGCGGTTTGGTGGAAGGCGGATTGGTGGAGGAAGGCGGTTTGGTGGAATTTGGCGGATTGGTGGAGGAGGCGGTTTGGAATTTGGCGGATTGGTGGGAAGGCGGTTTGGTGGAATTTGGCGGATTGGTGGAGGAAGGCGGTTTGGTGGAATTTGGCGGATTGGAGAAGGAAGGCGGATTAGTGGAGGAAGGAGAAGTTGAAGAAGAAGGAGAAGTTGTAGAAGATGTTGAACTTGTCAGTACAACAGGTCAGTGACACCCCAGCTTTGCAGGGAAAAAGAGATGTAGATAGGCCTGCACCTTACTTACTTACAATGTTGTGTTTTTCCTTTGGCATTTTTAGGGGATGAAGATGGAATTAGCACATCTGTCGCTCCTATTTTTTCTCGTGCAAGTGCACAAATCCTAATACAGCAGATAATAGAGTGCAGCACCGATCTGGCCAATATGAGGGAAAGGATGGTGGTGATGGACCAAAACTTCAAAAACATGCTCGATATTTTGGGACGTATATAGAAGACTATCCCCCCCAGCTGCCCCCTATGCCCCCCCCCCCCCCTGCCCTCACCCCTAACCACCCCACTCTCAAAGATGTTGTATAATGTTCGTTTAATATCCCCCAAAATTTGAGGATGCACACACACACACACACACAGGTTTATTTACTAAAGCTATAAGGTGCAAAAGCAGCATCACTTGGCATATAAAACAATCATCTTCCATGTTTGGATGCGAAGTCTTAATTGACTAAGCTTAATTTAGAAGCTGATTGGCTTATATGCACAAATAAGCCGGAGTTTGGACTGTTTAGTAAATAAACCCCAATGTCTGTTCACATGTGCGATCTGCCAGCACAGGACATCAATTGTATGTGCTTTGTGGGTGCAACCCCTTCCTTACTTATCAAGTAGGTGACAGAAAGAGGTTGCACCCACAAAGCACATACATTGA
Organism: Rana kukunoris; assembly: GCA_029574335.1. Taxonomy (NCBI): domain Eukaryota; kingdom Metazoa; phylum Chordata; class Amphibia; order Anura; family Ranidae; genus Rana; species Rana kukunoris. The sequence continues at coordinate 307,436,721 of CM056049.1, read as the reverse complement.
TCACCCATGATGGCAGATAGCACATGAACATTTCGCATGGGATCTCATGTGAAAAATCACCATTTGGCCCATCACACACACAGCATGTGTGCATCCTCAAATTTTGGGGGATTCCGGTGTGACCTAAGACCATGTTGTCTGGGTTTGTTATGCCAAATAAAAGGTTGAACTTTGTAAGTTCGATTGTTATATATGTTTGTCAAAACCACAAAATATTTTTTGAATAAATAAATACTTTCTAAACCAATTTTTCTAAGAAAAGACAAAGATTTTCGTAAATAAAAAATAAATAAAAAAACCTTTTAAAAACACACACACCAGTGGCTTCTTATTTCTAACCTCAATACCCAGTTTGTAGAAGAGTGACTAGAATGTGCAATTGTGTGTATTTACTAAAACCTGCTAACTAAATTGGGCACAAGAAATGCACTAGTTTCAGAACCTGGAAGACAGATCAAAAGAGAAAAAGCAATAATGACAAACAACTGTATAAAGTCCAATGGTCAAATTATTTATTATTTCTTGGAAATATTTCTTTATTTTGGGGGCCGAATTATAAAGAAATATTAATCTGGCATAGCTATGGCCCCCCGACCCATAAAGTACTCAACATATTTGTCGCGTACCTCACGAGCAGATTGGGTGACCGAGCCAGCGCGACCAGTGTCCAGCCCAGGAAGGGTATCTGAGGGTAGTCCTGCCTCAGCACCGATGTTGGGTAGGTACGTCTGGGAATGCCTGCGTAAAAAATTATGCAATATGCAGCAGGCCAAAATAACAGAGTTAAATTTATATTCCGCCAGATGTATCGCTGTCTGGAACAGGCGGAACCGGCTGGCGAGTATCCCAAAGGCATTCTCGACTACCCTCCGGGCCCTGGCCAGCCGGAAATTGAAGACCCTCCTCTCCGGGGTGAGGGTCCTCTGGGGAAAAGGCCGCATGAGGTGAGGTCCAAGCCCAAAAGCCTCGTCCGCTAAAAAAACAAACGGAAGTCCTTCCACATTGTCTTCATCCGGTGGCAGTTCAAGACCACCAGTTTGTAGACGCCTGTAAAATTCGGTCCGCGCGAACACTCCCCCATCAGACAGCCGGCCATTCTTCCCCACGTCCACATACAAAAATTCGTAGTCTGCCGACACCACCGCCATCAACACGATACTATGAAAACCTTTGTAGTTATAATAGTACGAGCCCGAAAGAGGTGGCGGCACTATGCGGACGTGCTTCCCATCAATTGCCCCTCCGCAGTTTGGAAAATCACAACGCTGGGCAAAGTGGGCAGCCACAGTCTGCCATTCCTGTGGCGTGGAGGGAAACTGTGGGGACAAAAGCAAAAAAAAAAATTAGCACTTTGGCACAGAAACAACATTGCAAACACTAGTAAAAAAACAACATTCTGCAACATCACGGTATTAACATTTCTAAAAATTAGTGTATAGAGAGTATTTAGGGCAACAAATCTAGAGCCAATTATTATCAGACTCCACATCCCGCTGATGGGGCAATACACTTTTTTAGGGGAGGGAGTTGAACTACAATGGAGCAGGACACCAAAAAAATAAATAAGGTGTTTTTGTCCCTTGGAGATGATGCTGGACAGGTTAGTAGTGTTGAAGGTAAAAATATGCAGGTAGGCCAAACCACATTAACCTGGAAAGCTTAACAACATGCATGGGGAGAAAAGGGAACATTAAGCACACAGCATATTACAATCATGGCGACTAGGAAAACCAACACAAAAAGGTGAGAAAAATATGCAAACATTATTAAAGACACAGATTGTGATGTTAAAGGAGGAAACTTACCTTAATAAACTCCTCCTGCATGACTTGTATGATGGCAGAACACGTCTCCGGTATGATGATCCCAAGCGCCTGGGGAGAGATGCCTGTTGAGAACTTGAGGTCCTGCAGGCTCCTCCCAGTCGCCAGGTACCGCAACGTGGCAATAAGCCTCTGCTCAGCCGGAATGGCTTGGCGCATCACAGTGTCCTGCCTCATGGTATAGGGGGACAGGAGATCCAGCAGACGGTGGAAAACGGGGTCCGTCATACGGAGAAAGTTCCTGAAGTCATCAGGATTATTCTCCCGGATCTCCCTAAGCAGAGACATATGAGAGAATCGATTACGCTGCCGCAACCAATTCTTGGCCCAGGAACTCCTCCTCCTACTGTTCCTGTCCAAATCACTGGAATGCACACAGACTCCAGAACAAAACCCATAAACAGCACGAACTCATGAAAAGTTGCGCTGCTGCTCCATCATGGCTTCAAACCGGCCGGCTGGTCAGTCAAGAACACACTCAAACAGAAAGCACCCCCAAATCCAGCAAGACCTGCAAAGATCGCACGTCAAACAGATACGACCGCACAGGACGGCACTGCAAAGCAGAAACGCCGCGTACGGCGACACTGAATGACAAATACGAGCCCACAAGCACACACTGAACCTGAAAATACGACCTGTTAAGCGCGGAGACTGAAAAGCACGAATCAGCTCTAACCAAACCTTCGCTAACACGGAACTAGCAGAAGCGGAACAGAGGGCGGCGCCGATGGCTTCCTCATTCCCCTTTATAGTGACGTCGTACGTGGTTTACGTGGCCGCGTTCTGGTCCGCTGGGATTTCGGTCCGATGGTGTGTATGCTCATCAGACCAACGGACAAATTTGCATTATCCGCTGGGAAATATCCGTCGGATGTTTCCGACCGGATACATTCCCTCGTGTGTACAAGGCCTTAGCGTGGCAACATTAAAGCCAGAGATTGGGCTGCTATTAAGTTGGCATCTGTATCTAGGAAGTGAAGAGAAATGGCAGGATCAGGGAGGAATTTACAAATATATAGATTTAGAAGGCACACAAATTAAAGTTGCTACTATAAGATACAATACCTAGTTTTATGTATAAATACAATTAAAATGTGTTTGGGTTTAAGAACCCTTTGAAGTATAACTTTTGTTTTAGTTTTGGATAGAGTGGAGAGGGAATAGAGGCCCTGTTAATTTTTATTAATAGTGCATCAGTAGCTGAAGGGAAAGGGAAGAAGTAATCGGTGGTGTCCATGCCTGACAGCGGAGCTGGCCAAGTGAAGAGGACACACTGACAGGGGTCGGAGGAGTTTGGGAGAATTGCATAGAGGAGACAATGACACTCCTAAGGCAGCGTGGAGGAAGAAAGCCGGTGGTGTGAAAGTTACAAAGTGAAATGGAACATGTGCTTGGCTGAGCTGACGTTTGCGTGCTATTAACATTACTAGAAATGCCTGTACATACACTGGTCGGCATGGATGAGCGGACAGCTGGTATGTTTTGTGATTAGCAATGTGAATTTGCTAGTTTGCCCTGCTAAATTGAACTCTCACTGCTTTATCCGCTAAAGTAATTTATCTTTGCTTCTGCTTGCTATGCTCATTCATTGACAGTACTGATTTGAATGTAATCCTGCTCAGATTCATTAACCCCATCTTTGGAATGAATGAGTGACTTGTATAGCGCTACACATGCAACCTGAATCGCCGTAGGATCTCAACACGCTTGGGACATACAGTCGTACACACATATATTGGACAGGATCCAATTAACCTACAGTAGGTGACTGGGATATTGTGTCAATCTCGCTCCCTTTCTCGGCGAGATTGACCACCTACGAGCCCCATCGCCGAGCTGGCTTGCCGCGATGGAGACAAAGCCGTCATAGAAGCGACAGGGATCCGACTTGGATTCCCGCCAATTCTACACGTGGGCGGAGTTTGTTATGAATCCTGAAGGAGAAATCCCCGCCGGATTTTTAAAGAAAAATCCGGCATGGGTTCCCCCCTCAGGAGCATAACGGGCCCTTAGGTCTGTTATGGGTTGTGAGGAGACCCCCCTACGCCGAAAAAACGGCGTGGGGGTCCCCCCACAATCCATAACAGACCCGTATCCAAAGCACGCTGGCCGGCCGGTCAGGAAGGGAGTGGGGGCGAGCGAGCGCCCCCCCCTCCTGAGCCGTACCGGGCAGCATGCCCTCAACATGGGGGGGTTAGGTGCTCTGGGGCAGGGGGCGCACTGCGGCCCCCCACCCCAGAGCACCCTGTCCCCATGTTGATGAGGACAGGGCCCCTTCCCGACAACCCTGGCCGTTGGTTGTCGGGGTAATGCGGGCGGGAGGCTTATTGGAATCTGGAAGCCCCCTTTAATAAGGGGGCCCCCAGATACCGGCCCCCCCACCCTAAGTGAATGAGTATGGGGTATATTAGTTGGCCGCCGGGGGGGGGTGTGTATGATCGCTTTTATAAAAGCGCCCCCCTCCGGCGGGCTTCTGTGGGGGGTGGGTGCCGCCGTCTGGTTCTCTTCCGCCGCCGGGGGGGCGCTTTGATAAAAGCGCCCACCACCCGGCGGGCTTCTTTCGACGTCTTCGGCGGCTGGGGGGTCTTCTCCCACTCTCCGGGGTCTTCTCCTGCTCTCCGGGGGTCTTCTCCGCTCTCCGGGGGTCTTCTTCTTCTTCAGGACTCGCCGCCGCTAACTTTGTGTGTTAGCTCAATTACTAGTGGCGGCGAGTCCCCTCCTCTGTGATGTCGTCTTCTTCTTCTTCTTCAGATGTTGACGCGACGCTTCCTCCGCTGTTATGCCGGGCGCGCGCGCTCGCAGCGAGTTATATAGGTCTGTCTTGTGACGTCGCAGTCCCATCATGCTCCGGTAGGTAGCACGTGGTACCTACCGGAGCATGATGGGACTGCGACGTCACAAGACAGGCCTATATAACTCGCTGCGAGCCGCGCGCCCGGCATAACAGCGGAAGGAAGCGTCGCGTCAACATCTGGAGAACAGAAGAAGAAGACGACGTCACAGAGGAGGGGGCTCGCCGCCGCTAGTAATTGAGCTAACACACAAAGTTAGCGGCGGCAAATCCTGAAGAAGAAGAAGACCCCCGGAGAGCGGAGAAGACCCCCGGAGAGCAGGAGAAGACCCCGGAGAGTGGGAGAAGACCCCCCAGCCGCCGAAGACGTCGAAAGAAGCCCGCCGGGTGGTGGGCGCTTTTATCAAAGCGCCCCCCCCGGCGGCGGAAGAGAACCAGACGGCGGCACCCACCCCCCACAGAAGCCCGCTGGAGGGGGGCGCTTTTATAAAAGCGATCATACACACCCCCCCCCCCCGGCGGCCAACTAATAAAATATTTCAATACCCTGTGTGGTTTATTTGTGTTTACACTTTTTATTTGCAGGTGAATGGGTAGGGGTACAATGTACCCCATACTCATTCACTTAGGGTGGGGACCGGTATCTGGGGGCCCCCTTATTAAAGGGGGCTTCCAGATTCCGATAAGCCTCCCACCCGCATACCCCGACAACCAACGGCCAGGGTTGTCGGGAAGGGGCCCTGTCCTCATCAACATGGGGACAGGGTGCTCTGGGGTGGGGGGCCGCAGTGCGCCCCCTGCCCCAGAGCACCTAACCCCCCATGTTGAGGGCATGCTGCCCGGTACGGCTCAGGAGGGGGGGGCGCTCGCTCGCCCCCACTCCCTTCCTGACCGGCCGGCCGGCGTGCTTTGGATACGGGTCTGTTATGGATTGTGGGGGGACCCCCACGCCGTTTTTTCGGCGTAGGGGGTCTCCTTACAAACCCATAACAGACCTAAGGGCCCGTTATGCTCCTGAGGGGGGAACCCATGCCGGATTTTTCTTTAAAAATCCGGCGGGGATTTCTCCTTCAGGATTCATAACAAACTCCGCCCACGTGTAGAATTGGCGGGAATCCAAGTCGGATCCCCGTCGCTTCTAAGATGCACTCGCTAGAATGTGCTTTTACTATTCCAGCGAGTGCAAGATATCGGCAGCCTGTCGCCGAGATTCAGCGCGATGCTGGCGTGCTAAAAACACATTCTCGGCGGCAGGCACTGTACCAGCATGTCTTTGGAGTGTGGCAGGAAACCGGAGTACCCGGAGGAAACGCATGCAGACACAGGTAGAACGTGCAAACTCCAGGCAGATGGTGTCGTTGTCAGGATTTGAACCAGCGACCCTTTTGCTGCTAGGTGAAAGTGCTAACCACTACACTACTGTGCTTTTCTGCCACATGCTAAATGCTGCTGCAATATAAGACACCACTGTTACCCTGGCAAGGGGACTGCTGTGTAAGTTTGTAGCATAATCTATCTAGAAATCAATCAGTGTTTTTTTTTAAAGTAGTGGATGCACTGTGGTTTTAGCTCATTAAAATGAATGGGCTGAAATCACACTGCACCCAATTTGCATGTGAATCACACACAGGCACACATCCTGTTCCTGTGTGATTAATGGTGTGAACCAGCCCTTACTGAAGTCCAAATGCTGAATCTAAATCACAATCAAATTAATAGTTGCCAAATTGTAGGACTTAGTAATGGTAATTTTATAGGTTAATAGGCAAGTGATTGGGTGGCTTGGCACTGCCCTGGGTGATGAATGATGCCCACCAAATTTTAGAGGGGTTGTAAACCCTTGTGTTTTTTCACCATAATGCATAGGACAATTGCTGTGTCCGGCCCCCAAGCCCCCCCCCCCCATTTTACTGAACCAGCCACATAAGAAAGAATGGGAGTTTTACTTGACATACATTTTCATACAGCAAATTTGCTTCCTCAAAAGTGTGAATAGGAGAGTTATGAAAACCTATTTTCTAAGAACGTAGCAATTATTTTAGTGAGCAATGAAACGAGAAAAAAAATTGGCCTCTATAATGAGATAAATTGAATTGCCAAGAAATATGGTAATGGTAGTTGTATGGTAATATAGTGAATATTATTACTAGGTGCATTTCTGGATTGCTATTTTTAAACAGTGCTTTAGAAAATATACTCGGACAAACAGCATGCCTAAAAATGGCTGTTATCTGAGATTTCGTCAGGTGGCTTAGATCATAGTCACAATGTACAGAGCCAATCTGTGTGGCTCTGTAACTTGTGATGGCTGTGATGGCCAATTGCAGTGCTCATAAATGTCAACACATATGTTTTACATTTGAGAAGGGAGGATTTGGCAACGGCTTCAAGGTGGTTGGTTAAATGATTGCAATTGTGGGATTAATATTTTTCTCCTCTGAGTGTGTGTCATTTCCATCCCATCCCTGCCTTGTGTATCAACACCTTCACCTCCCAAATCTTGCATATTACTCTCCCACTGTATGTGACCTGTACATTAACCCATTTGTTGCCCCCTCCCCCCTTTGTACAATAATATGGCAAAAGAAATCTATAATTTTCTTTAAAAAAAAAAATTGGATATAGTATTGCATGTCAGTCAAACAGTTACAGCACTGAAACCTGAATAATGACCAGTGTATATTTGAAGTGAAATCAAATGTATAGTAAGTAGAAGGTAATTAGATATGTTATTTTGCTGTCCTTCTTCTCCCTCCCCTTCCTTCTCCCCCTTCCTTCTCCTCCCCCCTTCCTTCTCTCTCCCCCTTTTCCTTCTCTCTCTCCCCCCCCCTGCTTCTCTTTCCTCCCCCCTCTTCCTCTCTCCTCGCCCCTCCTTCCTCCCCCTTCTTCTCCCCCTCCTTCTCCTCCCTCCCCCTCCTTCTCTCCCCCTCTTCCTTCACCCCCTTCCTTCTCCTCCTCCCCCTCCCTTCTCCTCCTCCCCCTTCTTTCTCCTCTCCCCCTTCCTTATCCCCCCATTCCTTCTCTCTCCCCTTCCTTCTCCCTCCCTCCCCCTTCCTTCTCTCTCCCCCTTCCTTCTCGCTCTCCCCCCCCTCCTCCTCTCTCCTCCCCCTCCTACTCTCTCCTCCCCCTCCTCTCTCCCCCTTCTTCTCCTCCTCCCCACTTCCTTCTCCTCCTCCTTCCTTCTCTCTCCCTCCCTCCCTTCTTTCTCTCCCCCCTTCCTTCTCTCTCTCCCTATCCTTCTTTCTCTCTCCCCCTCCTCCTCTCTCCTCCGCCTCCTTCTTTCTCTCTCCCCCTCCTCCTCTCTCCTCCGCCTCCTCCCTCTCTCTCACTCCCTTTTCTTCTCCTCCCCCCTCCTTCTCTTCCCTCCCCCTCCCCCTCCCCCTCCTATTCTCCCCTCTTCCTTCTCTTCCTCCTTCCTTCTCCTCCCTCATTCTCCCCCCCTTCCAGACTACAATGAGAGAAGTAACTGACTGAGAGCCCCCGAGACCATTCAAGTAAGTGAGCACTGTGACCAGACCCCTTTCTCCCCTTTTTCTCTCCCCTCTTCCTTCTCCCCCTCCTTCTCTCCCCCTTCTTCTCCCCCCTTCTTTTCTCCCCCCTTCTTATCTCCCCCCTCCTTCTCTCCCCTCTTCCTTCTTTCCCCACCTTCTCTCCCCCCTCCTTCTCTCCCCCTCTCTTTATTCTCCCCCTTCCTTCTTCCCCCTTCCCCTTCCTTCTACCCCTTCCTTCTCCTCCCCCTTCCTTTTCTATCCCCCTCCTTCTCTCTCTCCCCCCCCCTGCTCCTCTCTCCTACCCCCTCGTCCTCTCTCCTCGCCCCTCCTTCCTCCCCCTTCTTCTCCCCCTCCTTCTCCTCCCCTCCCCCTCTTTCTCCTCCTCCCCCTCCCTTCTCCCCCTTCCTTCTTCTCTCCCACTTCCTTCTCTCCCCCCTTCCTTCTCTCCCCCCTTGCTTCTCTCTCCCCCTTCCTTCTCTCTCTCCCCCTCCTCCTCTCTCCTCCTCCTCTCTCCTCCCCTTCTCCCTCCCCCTTCTTCTCCTCCTCCCCCCTTCCTTCTCCTCCTCCTTCCTTCTCTCTCCCTCCCTTCCTTCTCTCTCTCCCCCTTCCTTCTCTCTCTCCCCTTCCTTCTTTCTCTCCCCCCTCCTCCTCTCTCCTCCCCCTCCTCCTCCCTCCTCCGCCTCCTCCCTCTCCTCCCTCCCTCTTCTTCTCCTCCCCCCTCCTTCTCTTCCCTCCCCCTCCTTCTCCCCTCTTCCTTCACTCCCTCCTTCCTTCTCCTCCCTCATTCTCCCCCCCTTCCAGACACGCTGAATCTGAGGACAGGTGACTATGGCAAGTTGCACACTGAATCTGGTGACAGTGGCAAGTGACACGCTGAATTTTATGGCAGGTGACAGTGGCAAGTGACAGGCTAAATCTGGTGGCAGGGGATGGGTGGCAAGTGACACTCTGAATCTGGTGGCAGGGGATGGGTGGCAAGTGACACGCTGAATCTGGTGGCAGGGGATGGGTGGCAAGTGACACGCTGAATCTGGTGGCAGGGGATGGGTGGCAAGTGGCACGTTGAATTTGGTGGCAGGGGACGGGTGTCAATTGACATGTTAAATCTGGTGACAGGTGACGGTGGCAAGTAACACACTGAATTTAGTGGCAGGTGGCAAGTGACAGCTGAATCTGGTGGCAGGGGATGGGTGGCATTTGACACGCTGAATTTGTTGACAGGTGATGGTAGCAAGTGACACACTGAATTTGGTAACAGGGGACGGTGGCAAGTGTGACACTGAATTTGGTAACAGGGGACGGTGGCAAGTGAAACTCTGTAAAGTAGAAATATTGTACTTTGATTCTTGAGAGTAGGTACGTAAATTGGGGCAACCTTGTACAGGCCCCATAGCATTACTTTGCCCAGGGGCCAAAGATGCTATTAAGATGGCCGTGCATGGTAAAAAGTTTTGTGAGTTGACCCATTATTCTTATAGATAGCAAAAGTAACAAATGAGGACCTACAACTTGTATAGTTGAATTTAATTTGGACAGAATACAATAGATACAATCAAGCTGCTGCCTGAACATTGGAAATCCATTTTGACATTGCATTAAATCCCACAATATTTATTATTTAACATTTCCTATTTTAATTGTGACCGCTATATAAAATAAAGTTGGTCAGGTTTCCCATTCATTTCACAAACATCTATCGCTGGGCATAAGATCTAATAAAGTTACTCAGATAATAGATTATAGCCAATAAATGACTGCCTGGATACACAAACGGATAATGTAAAGCTTTTAATTAAATATCCAACTAAGAATACAACTTTGTAATGCCCATTGTAAAAGTCTTGTAATAGTAGCAACACTGACTTTAATACATTTTATTATGTTACATTATAAGGAACCTACAGCATATAAAAAAAGGTCAGGATTCAGTCAGGCTTAAATTTAATAACTCCAGGGGAAAGGTGTTTAAATTCTTGTTTCTGAGTGTTCATTATGTTGAACTTTGTACTCTGGAACAAAAATAATAGGATTAAAACAATTTTTCTCTTATAAAGAAAAAGATAAATCAAATATAAAACAGAAATTGAATTGTCCCATGAGATAATACAAGCAAATATTAAATCCTAATACGTTCAGGCTCGGTTCACATATGAACCGCATTCCGCTCACAGCAGGGGTCTGGTGCATTCACCGTTTCAGGTTCGATTTCAGCCTGAATTTTTGGGCAGAATTCAGACCTGAAACAGACCAAAAGACGCATAGTGTTTTTCTGCAAAACGCACCTGACCCGCTGCGGAGATATGTGAACCGGCTCCATAGAGAGCTTTTCAAAACCTTTTGCTATTGCGAATTGGAAGCAGGATACCCCGCATTCAATTCGCAATGGTGTGAACCCAGCCTAAAGCGGAAGTTTAATCTGTTTTTAGTTTGCTTTCACCAGTTTTTCCTATCTCCCCTTTTTGTTTTTATTGCATACCTTATTTAGGACCCAATGACATCATCACTGGATATTTGCACTTCCCTATGCAATGCAGTTTTATCATGGCTTACTGGAAGATTCAGCAGGGTGCTGTACATGGCTTCCTGACAACATGACAGCACCAAGCTACAGTACTCCTTTCAAAAGAGAGCCACGTCATTCAGTCAGTCAGTAAGGCAGAGGATTAGCCACAGGAGCTCCACACGGCGCACGTCTCCTAGAGTAGGAGCGTGTGTGCTTTAGCTCCAGGCAGGCTTAGGAGGCAGACAGGTCAGCGTCCCTCCCAGCTCTGCTCTGCTCCCAGCCCTGCTAGCTCAGTCCTCTTCTCCAGTTTCCAGCCCTGGAAATCCTGTGTCCCGGATCTCTCCTCTCCTCCAGCACCGCTCCCTGGCTCTCTATAGGTAAGAGCCTTTTACCTAAGCTGCTGACGGCCGTCCTTTTCAGGATAAAGCCGCAGCAGCAATTACGGATCTCCATTTTTCCATCTTGGTGTCCCCCTGCTCTCCCACACCTCCATCATCCTCAAGGGCCCCCCTCTCTATCCTCCACACGGAAATTTTCGCAGATTCGGGGCTCTTTTTGAGAGCACCGCGCCAGGCCGCCTTGAATCGCGGGGCCGCGGTCTAGGAAAGACCGCGGCTTCACTTGCGGCCTAACGGCGCGCCGCTCCCTATGCCTCTGTGGCCCGCACCCAGCCTCCAAGAAACCCCCCCTCACCCCAGAAGGACTGTTACCCGGCCCTATTGTACACCCTCTCAGCCCCTAGTGCATCTAAAGAAGCACCCTGTCAGCCCTCATCCCACCGCTGGTATAGTCAGCCATCCCACCAGACCAGTAACAAGGTCACCCTCCTAGCCCCAGCCCCCCCCCCCCTGTCTCTCCAGCATACAGAAGCTTGATCCAGGGGTTACCCGATCGCCTCTTACAGGGGTCAGGAAGGAATTTTTTCCCTGCCGGAGCAAATTGGCCGAGCGCCGCCAGGGTTTTTTGCCTTCCTCTGGACCAAGTCAGGAGAGAGGAGTTTAGCCAATTCCTCTCCCCACTGCCCCAAAATCCACCCCCCCCCTGGTGTATTGGCGATCATGGCATGTAGGCAATATTCTGCCGAAACCATTTGGAGTTTGAGGCAATGCGCCGCAATACTGCCAGCCATCACCAAAAAGGCCCTAAGAACTGAGCGACTATGGAGAATCAATCATAGATCGACGGTTAGACATTTCAGTCATTTACCCCAGCTCAAGCACATATCATGTGCTCTGATCAATACTAGATCAGCAGTAAAACACCGACTAGAAATCCGCGACTTCATTCAACAAAAGGATCTAGACTGTCTTTTTATTACAGAGAGCTGGCTCACAGCCGACTGTAACACCATTCTAGGAGAACTGGTGCCAGAAAATTACCGTATCATAACGGAAAACAGAATAGGGCAAAGAGGAGGCGGCCTGGCGGTGATCCACAAGACTCATCTTACGATCACCAAACCAGTCCGCCAAAACCCTCTTCCATTCATGGAAACCCTTACTCTGCAACTGCAAGCAAGTTCAAAGGAGACCGTCCACATTCTGCTCTGCTATAGGCCGCCCGGCCCAAAATCGCAGTTGCTATCATCATGGACGGATTTCTTCTCCACTTATACCCTCAACAGTAAACAACTTTTGCTGTTAGGGGATTTCAATCTCTGGGCCAACTCCTCACAAGACCCCATTGCCGACGCCTGTATTGACCACCTGGAAGGATTAGGATTACAGCAACTAGTATGTGGGCCCACACATGCTTCAGGTCACACACTTGATCTTATTTTCAGACAAGCTCTGGAAATAAAAATTTGGGAAAATGAAAAATTGCCATGGACAGACCACCATGCAATTATATTCAGTATTTCCACCATCCCCCCCGCAACAAAAACATCAAATCCAGTGACAATACACTGGACTAGATGTCAGAAGAAGCTCCACTCGGAACTCTTCAAAACGACTTTAAGGAAAAAAATAGAAACAACTCAGCCGCAGCAAACGGCCGTTGAAACATTGGAAGCCATAAACTCGGCCATGCTACAGTCAGCCGACTTGGTAGCGCCGAAACGAATAACCCGCATTCGGAAAAACAACCGCAGCTGGTTTAACAACCAGCTGTCGTTACTGAAGCAAGAACGAAGAAGGGCAGAATCTGCCTGGAAAAGGTGTTCTTCAGAGCTAAACCTATCCATCTACAAGGCGACCACAAGAAAATACCACAAAGGAATTTTCCAAGCCAAGAAAAATTATTTTTCGGAGGCTATCAACGGTGCCCTTAACCGCCCCCCGCGAACTCTTCAAGATGGTCACCCAGACCATGAAACCAGGATGCATTGAAGCCCCCAGCTCGGACACACAAGAATTTTGCAATGAACTATCGGATTACTTCGTTAATAAAATCGAGGCAATCCGTGAAAGCATTCAGCAAAACTATTCTCCCCTCAGCCCCCCCTGTAGCCTCTCACACAGCACCCACAGTAATTCTCCGATATCAGGTAAGTTCACCCTAGAACCCATCTCCATCGAGTCTACTAAAAATGTCATTTGTACTCTGCGCAATGGCACAGCGCCAAATGACATTATCCCCACAAAACTGCTGAAGGAATGCGCCGACATCCTGGCTCCTCCCATCACGCAGCTTATCAACCAGTCTTTCTTGGAGGGCATAGTGCCCTCACAGTTGAAAGAGGGTATAATCCAACCCATCATGAAGAAACCCTCCCTGGACCCCAAGGACCCACTCCACCGCCGTCCCATAACAAGCCTCAACGTATTCTCTAAGATAATGGAAAAAGTAGTGGTACAACAGCTGCAACAGCATCTAGATACCTACAAGCTACTTGACCCATTGCAATCAGGCTTCCGTCCCGGACATGGGACGGAAACAGCATTGCTGAAAGTATGGGACGATGTTCTCAAGGCCGCAGACGAAGGAGAATCTTGTCTCCTGGTTCTGTTGGACATAAGTGCAGCTTTCGACACTGTAGACCACAATCTGTTACTGACTCGGCTTACTGAAGTAGCCAGGGTCGCAGAAGGCGATCTATCTTGGTTCTCCTCTTTTTGGAAAACCGATCGCAAACAGTGAAGTTAGGACCTTTTTTACGTTTGAAAAACGCACAGTAACATGCGGAGTCCCTCAAGGATCGCCTCTGTCACCAGTGCTATTTAACATCTACCTTCATCCTCTTTTTGAGATTATTAGCAGCCAAAAACTGCTTTATCACTCTTATGCAGATGACACGCAACTGTATTTCCGCATCTGCAACAGACAGGATCATCACCTCAATCTAGAGACATGTCTCTCTTTGATAGAGGACTGGATGACAAAGAGTTATCTTAAACTCAATGGAGCGAAAACAGAACTTCTTCTGTTTCACGCCAAGCGTAGGAATCAACTTTCAACAGCGTGGACTCCCCCGCCTATTTTGGACAAGCTCATCACCCCTAGCGCCAAAGTCAAAAGCCTAGGGGTCATTTTTGACTCCTTTATGACAATGGACGCACAAATAGGGTCAGTGGTCAGCGGATCTCACCATCTACTGCGCCTACTACGCAGACTCACTCCGTTCATCCCTAAAGAAGACCTAGCGGTCGTGGTGGGAGCTATTGTAAACTCCAGGCTGGATTATGCAAATGCCCTTTACCTCGGCCTCCCCAAGTACCAAATCGCTCGTCTGCAAGTCGTTCAGAATACGGCCGCCAGACTTGTGACTGGAAAAAACCCTGGGAATCCATCTCGCCTTCACTGAGAGCCCTTCATTGGCTGCCAGTTAAAGACAGAATTGCTTTTAAAGCTCTCTGTCTTACGCATAGATGTGTCCATGGGAATGCCCCCCTTTACTTATGCGAATTAATAAAAGCGCATAATCCAAATCGCGTTTTGCGATCCACGAATCAGAACCTGCTCCAGGTTCCGAAAGCCAACTTCAAGTCCAAAGGAGAAAGAAGATTTGCGATCCAGGGTCCCAGACTATGGAACGCTTTACCAACCAGCATTCGGTTGGAGGAGAACCACCTAGCATTTAGGAAAAAGGTCAAGACTTTTCTCTTTTGATATCAAAGGAGACAGGAACAACAAGCGCCCAGAGGCGATTCAGTTTGCATGTGCCGCGCTATATAAGTTTTCATTCATTCATTCATTCATTTATTCAAAAGACCTCAGCCTTGATCTTGGGAAGAATTATGCAAATATCAAAATGCCTTGTCCACATCTTCAGACCTGTCAGTCTGAAGATGTGGAAGTTCCTAGGCAGACTGCATTTGCACGCAGATCCCCCTAGGTAACAACCACAAGTGATGCTGAGCTAGGGTGCTCCAGGGAGAAAAGTGGTGGATGATAATGGTTGCCCTCTAAAATCTAAGCATGGGCAGGCCTTATCTGACTTCAGCTGCAGCTTTTCGTGCCTAGGTTCACACTGATGCGATTTGGCATGCGATTTGACATGTCAAATTGCATGCCGTATGGTGGCTATTGCCAGAAATGGCACCGACTGAATCAGTGCGACGCAGACTCTGCGGCACCACACCGATTCCCGAAAGTCGTTTCTGTACTACTTTTGGTGACTTTGGGTGCGATTTCAAAAGACATCTGTGCAGGAACCCGCACAGATGTCTCTTAAATCTCCCCCGAAGTCGGACTAACAGCTGAACTTGCATGATTTCAATCCTGCCTCAATGTGAACCTGGGCTGTATGTAGCTCACAGTAAGCAGTGGAATCAGAATAAGCAATTTAGTTAAAGGACAGGAGCCTGAATAACTATACAAGACTGAAGGTAAGGCTGGAGTACATCTTTAAAGAAGAAAATAAATCTAATTTAAAGGCAGGAGATTTATTAAAACATGGAGCTATGGAAATTACATACTAATTCATACAGTCAGGTCCATAAATATTGGGACATCAACACAATTCTTTTTGGCTTTATACGCCACCACGGTGGATTTGAAATGAAACAAATAAGATGTGCTTTAACTGCTGACTTTCAGCTTTAATTTGAGAGTGTTTACATCCAAATCAGGTGAATGGTGTAGGAATTACAACAGTTTGTATATATGCCTCCCACTTTTTAAGGGACCAAAAGTAATGGGACAGATTAACAATCATAAATCAAACTTTCACTTTGTAATACTTACAGTCAATTACAGTCTGAAGTCTGGAACGCATAGACATCACCAGATGCTGGGTTTCATCCCTGGTGATGCTTTGCCAGGCCTCTACCACAACTGTCTTCAGTTCCTGCTTGTTCTTGGGGCATTTTCCCTTCAGTTTTATCTTCAGCAAGTGAAATGCATGCTCAATTGGATTCAGGTCAGGTGATTGAATTTGCCATTGCATAACATTCCACTTCTTTCCCTTAAAAAAACTCTTTGGTTGCTTTTGCAGTATCCTTCGGGTCATTGTCCATCTTCACTGTGAAGCTCCTTCCAATGAGTTCTGAAGCATTTGGCTGAATATGAGCAGATAATTTTGCCCGAAACACTTCAGAATTTATCCTGCTGCATTTGTCAGCAGTCACACCATTAATAAATACAAGAGAACCAGTTCCATTGGCAGCAATGCATGCCCACGCCATGACACTACCACCACCATGCTTCACTGATGAGGTGATATGCTTTGGATCATGAGCAGTTCCTTTTCTTCTCCATACTCTTCTCTTCCCATCACTCTGGTACAAGTTGATCTTGGTCGCATCTGTCCATAGGATGCTGTTCCAGAACTGTGAAGGCTTTTTTAGATGTTGTTTGGCAAACTCTAATCTGGCCTTCCTGTTTTTGAGGCTCACCAATGGTTTACATCTTGTGTAGAACCCTCTGTATTCACTCTGGTGAAGTCTTCTCTTGATTATTGACTTTGACACACATATGACTATCTCTTGGAGAGTGTTCTTAATCTGGCCAACTGTTGTGAAGGGCGTTTTTTTCACCAGGGAAATAATTCTTCAGTCATCCACCACAGTTGTGTTCCATGGTCTTCTGGGTTTTTTGGTGTTGCTGAGCTCACCGGTGCATTCTTTATTTTAAGGATGTTCTAAACCAGCCACCACAGTCCGTGAACCCTAGGGTTCCTTCCATGGTCTTCTGGGTTTTTTGGTGTTAGGGGGGCATTCTTACCACTACTAAAAAAAGGGCATTCTTCTCAGACCACCAAAGTAAGGGGCATTGTTCCCCGACCCCCAATGTGTTTTATCAGGGGTTCCCCCGAGACCTGAAAATTATTTTTAGGGTTCCCCAGCAGTAAAAAAAGGAGGCTGTTCTAAACAGTTGATTTGGCCACACCTAAAGTTTTTGCTATCTCTCTCTGGGTTTGGTTTGTTTTTTTCAGCCTAATGATGGCTTGCTTTACTGATAGTGACAGCTCTTTGGATCTAATATTGAAAGTTGACAGCAACAGATTCCAAATGCAAATAGCACACTTGAAATGAACTCTGAACCTTTTATCTGCTCCTTGTAAATGGGATAATGAGGGAATAACACACACCTGGCCATGGAAAAGCTGAGCAGCCAATTGTCCCATTACTTTTGGTCCCTTAAAAAGTGTGAGGCACATATACAAACCATTGTAATTCCTACACTGTTCACCTGATTTGGATGTAAATACATTCAAATTAAAGCTAAAAGTTTGCAGTTAAAGCATGTCTAGTTTGTTTCATTTCAACTCCATTGTGGTGGTGTAAAGAGCCAAAAAGACTCGAATTGTGTCGATGTTCCAATATTTATGGAACTGACTGTAAGTAAAGTAATTGTAGATTATAATTATATGTGCCCATCTTCTGCATGACTTTCTGCTAACTTACAGCCTAGCTCATGCAAAAGCAGAGCAGGGAAATGTTCTGATGTTTCCTGCACAATCACTCCTAATATGTATCCCTATTTGGCATTAGTGAGTACAACCAAATTCCACATCTTCACTGAGGTCTTTTTAATAATAGGTTATAATGAATACTGCATAAATGCTTGCTGTGGTGCCTACCTCAGCCATTATATAAATTATAGATCATGCTGTCATGTCCACAGTGCTTGATTAACTTTCTAATGACATTTTGACTTTATGTCAACATGCAGCCTCTAGGGTGTACTGGAGCATTACCCTTAGAGATATTTGTTATTAACATCACTCACACTTGCACTGCAAGATTCAGCGATCCTATATAAAGTAGGGCTGTTACTGATCAAAATTTTTGTGTTCGATTAATCGTTTTTTATTTTAATCGATTAATCGACTAATTTCGATTAATAACGCACATACAGATCCAACTACTTTTAGCTGATCTCCTTGCCGGCTGATTCCCAGTGCAGCTACCAACCACTGGGAAAATAGATAGAAGGATACAAAAAACACACAAAGGCAGCGCTCGATGGGAATAGCATTAAAACTTTTATAATCTTCAAGTAGGTAACAAAATAAAATAAAATCGATGTAGCTACATAAACTGTAAAAATGGTGCGAGTAATACCAAACGGTACCAAAAGCAGTCATAAAAACATGTATGTAAGTATGTTACTGGTATAAAAATGTGTACAACGATACCACTGCTGAATCCAGATGAGGAGAGGTTAACATCAGTCCAGCGGCATGTAGCTGTCCCATGAAGGGAACTATCACAACTCCCAGTGGATGGCTGTAGAATCCCAGGGTGATAGAGGGAAGTGTAACAGTCCTTGCGTGTGGCAGATAGTAAGGTCCCGCCGACATGCAGACATGAAGGCACAGCTAAGGAGCCCTTCAAATGGACACTGCAAGCCCCGCCGTCTGTGACGTCACTGGATCTCCAACGGAACTCCCTGAAGGCCCAGAAGTCGGCGGAGAGGCGAGAACCAATCAAAAGAATTTTAATCGATCAAAAATATTTTGATCGATCAAAAATATTTTGATCGATCAAAAAAATTAAAGATTAATCGATTAATTAAAAGTTAATTTGCACAGCCCTAATATAAAGTGCTAAAAAATTAAATGATGATATGGACTTTAAATATATACATCAAAAGGCATGACTAGATAGCAGCTTTAATTAAAATATGTCCTGCAATAAAATATATCAGAATAGTGAGTGAACTTTGACACATATTTTAAAGGGAAAAAAGGCATTAGAAATAGCATCACATTGCAGGCCAGTCTGCCAAGTGCCCTTGTCTGGAGCTGTCTGACATATTACAGTTCTCTAGACTCAACAAAGCTTTACTTTACAATTTATAAGATCTATTTTACTACCTGTTCTCTCAAATACTTCCTAAAATGGAATATAGTTTGGGTGTCCTCAAAGGATTTGGCAACTCATCCCAAGTAATGTGTACCAGAAAAAAGAGGATAGGCGATGGGGATTATAGCGGTGCCTAAGGAGATGGATATTACAGACAGATTGATGTGTTTTTTTATTTCCCAAAAATTATTTTTTCAATGTTATTTATACTAATTCTAATATCAACTCTCAAAACTAGCTGAGGGCGAGTGGGGAGCTGCAATGTAGGTGTGTGTGTGGGGGGAGTTGGGTGCCTCTGGCAGGCGAGGTTGAATAGGAGCTAATTGGCCAGGAAACTGTGGGGAAGGGCGAGGATAGGAAAAGGAGATCTGGTGGGATTAAACAGAGAGGGGAACTCTGCTGTGAAACAAATCTCACCTCCTGGACCAGCTCCTATGAAAGACAGCACACTGGTCCAATTCCGGTAAATTTAAGTAGTGTGACATCTACATAGTCTATGGGCATAGGCTGCATGGGCACTGATGGGCATTGATGTGAACTTATGAGGCTGCACTTAGGTCACTGGTAAGGTGTGTTGAAGGGCTGATTAGGCTCTGTTGATGATGATAGGCTCTGATAGGCACTGATAGGCTGCATTGATAGGCACTAATAAAGCTGATGCTGATGACTGATGATAGGCACTGAGCTGCTCTGATGGGCACTGATGAGGCTGCATTGATGGGCAATGATAGGCTGCATTGATGTGAACTTATGAGGCTGCACTTATGGTCACTGGTAAGGGTGTGTTGAAGGGCACTGATTAGGCTCTGTTGATAGGCACTGATAGGCTGCATTGATAGGCACTGATAGGCTGCATTGATAGGCACTAATAAAACTGCACTATTGGGCACTGATGAGGCTGCATTGAAGGCCACTGATATGCTACATTGATGCGCACTGATGAGTGTGAATTGATCGGCTCTTATGAGGCTGCACTGATGGGCATTAATAGGCTGCATTGATGTGAACTTATGAGGCTGCACTCATGGGCTCTGATAAGGGTGTGGAATATAAAAAGCCGGCTTTTTATATTCCATTGCTCTGTTTATGAGCTTGCTGCAGCCTGTTCTTGATGGGAACAGGGGTTTTATAGCGCGGCTTTTTTGCATTGATGGGCACTGATGAAGTTGCACTGATGGACACGGATGAGGCTGTGTTGATGGTTACCTATAAGGCTGCAATGATGGTCACTGATAAGGCTGCACTGAGAGACACTGATGAGGCGGCACTGATGAGGTGGCACTGATGGGCACTGATAAGCTTGCTGATGAGGCTGCACTGATATGTCAAACTGATGGGCACTGATGGGGCTGCACTGATGGGCACTGATAAATCTCCCCTAAAGGAGCAAAGACAGCTAACCCCTCTCAACTCTATCCAAAACAAGAAAAGAAGTTTTACTTGTAGTTGTACTTTAAAAAAGACAACTACAATGGTACTCAAAGACATGTTGAGTGTTAAAACATCTCTACCAACATAAATATATAACAAGTGCATGTGAAAATCACCACTATAAGCCACTGGAAAAATATAATACATGCTTTTTATATTTAAAAGACAAAGAACTTGCTGCTCTTGTTTTATCGGGCTAAGGTTTTACTAATGATGATTCACTAATATATATACGTAATTATTTACAGAAATTACAAGTGAAAAAACAGGATATCTTGGTTTGTTTTTTAAAATCTGTACTTTAATACAATATAATGAACAACTCAGTAATACTTTATGGAACAAAAAATATAAAAAGCTTTTGTAAGTTCAAATTGAATATTTCAGTTGTTTTAAAAGCCCAAACTGGCCTAGTTCTAGTTATGTTTAAATCTAAAATCTTGACACAAATTGAATAAAATATAACCAGCTAAATACCAGAGAGAGCACTAGAGATTAGTAATCCAATAAAAGTACACTGGCCTAGATTCACAAAGCGAAGCCTGTGTAAATGTTGTTAGACTGGAGTAATTTCGACTTACGGGCGTTTTTGGCCTAGCAATCTCTTACGGCACCTTTAGTATCTTTTTTTTCCGTTTCACTTACCAGCTTTTTGTTTAAATAGACAGCCCATGTTAATGGCCGTCGTTCCCGCGTCATCCGTTTTGATGTCTTTTATTATTTTTACGTAAGTCGTCCGGGTAGGAATTTACGCCGCTATCAAACAAGAATAACGTGATTTCGCGCTGCACGGCGGGAAATTGAACAGAATGCGCAGTTCGATCGTCCGGGGACGCGCTTAATTTAAATGCTTACGCCCCCTAATCAGATTTCGATTGCGCGGCGGAAAAAAAATGACACAATACTACGCGCAAAAAAACTACCTGATTCGGTTAGTCTGGTAATCCAATAAAAGTACACTGTGTTTTGCTTCACACTGAGGTAAGCAGTTTTTAGATTCATAAAATGTAATTAACCTGTCATATATAACAAAAGTTTCACAGTTTATTTAAAATAAATTGCTAAAATCAGCTACTTGCCTCAATACCACTCAACTCATTATCAAACATTCCCATGTATTACTATTTTTTTATTTAACCAATTCAATTTTGACGTGTTTGTTGATTTTTAGTTTTTGAATATTGTTTAATTTATATTAAATACTATTTTTTTTTTTACTTACCAGTAATGATATCTATATTTTTAATATGCCCTTTTATTTTTCCAAGTTGCAAAACAGAGCAACTGGCTGTTTAAAACTATTTAGATATAATTTACATAAATTATACTTAATGGATAATTAATGGGTAGTAAGTGAATATACCTATATGCCGTGCATTATTTTAAACTTGAATGGGCATCACATTTTCATAAAGTGGTATTCCATTAAAAAGTTGCCTGTTATGCACAAGTTGCTTATTTTAAGTTAAAAGAGAACTATAGGCTGCCTCTTTTCTGGGTTCTGAGTGTATTAGTCTTTTATTTAAAGTTTGTAGTATGAGCCAGAAGCAGAACAAATGCCAGGTAACTTATCGAAACAGCAGCCCCATATTTATTTTAGTAAATATTTGTTTGTTCTGAAGATACCTATGGGAGTCAATTCACAAAGAGAAAGTATTGGTTTTCTTCAGGTTAAATTGCACTCTTTATTTAACGCTAGCAAACATGGATACGAAAGCTATAACGTTATTTAACACAGTTTAGTTTTCAACTGACTCTTTACAATCGAGCTAACTACGAAAAGTTATTTTAACCACTTGCCCTGTGATACTTGCCCAGACAAAATTAAGCTTCCACTGCGTGCTTTAACTACTTGCGGTGGTGCGACGTGGCTCCCAAACAAAATTGGCGTCCTTTTTTTCCCACAAATACTTTCTTTTGGTGGTATTTGATACCTCTGCGGTTTTTATTTTTTGCGCTTAAACAAAAATAGAGCGTCAATTTTTAAAAAAATCAATATTTTTTCCTTTTTGCTATAATAAATAACCCCAAAAAAATATATAAAAAAAATTTTTTTCCCTGTTTAGGCCGATAGTATTCTTCTACATATTTTTTTCAAACGTTTATCATTGGTTTGCGCAAAATTTAAGCGTTTACAAAATAGGGGATAGTTTAGCATTTTTTTTTTTTTTTTTTTTACTATTAATGGCGGGATGCGATTTTTTTTTGGGACTGCGACGTTATGGCGGAATTCGGACACTTTTCTGAATTTTTGGGATTTACATTTATCTGAAAAACTATAAATATGTATTGATTCTGTATAAATGTGACTGGCAGTGAAGGGGTTAACCACTAGGGGGCAGGGAAGGGGTTAAATGTGTGTCCTAAGTGTTCTAATAGGAGGAGGGAAGGGTGACTGGGGGAGGTGACCGATTGTGTCCCTAGTACAAGGAAAAATCGATCTCCTCTGTCCCTGACAGGACGTGCAGCTCTGTGTTAAAAATGTTTTATTTGCTTGTCACGCAGTACGCGCGCCGCCGCGGCTTTAAAGGGAAACTCATATGACGTGATGTCAGAACAATGGAGTCGTCTGCCGCTGTCAATTGACGGCGGGCAGATCAAGTGGTTAATGTCCCAGTAATAATAACGTCAGGCCTGTACACACGATGATGTCCGCTAAACTTGTCCGACGGACAGTTTAAGCGGAATGTCTCATCGGATTTCGGTCCGATGGCGTGTACACACCATCGGATCAAAATCCCCGCCGCCGGCGGTGACGTTAGGCATCACCGGCTACGAGCACCAGGAAGTAAACCCTTTCGCGCGAATGCGCGATCCATTCACAGTACGACGCATGTGCGGGAAGAATGTCCGCTGTTTTGCCGTACTCCAGCAAATCCGAGGGACAGGTTTGGTATCGACAAATTTCAAAGTCTTTGAATTTGTCCGATGGACAAACCTGTCCGAGCCCGTACACACTAGTATTTGTCTGCTGAAACGGTATCGGACCGTTTTCAGCGGACAAATTGATCGTGTGTACGAGGCCTAATCGTTAAATTTGGAGAAGTTTAGGAGCAGAAGGGGAGGAGAAAACTGCATGTGGAAAAGAAATACAGAGAGAGAGAGACAAGCAAGACACACATGGAGGCATGTGATGTGCATAACTCTAGTGTGTTTTCTGGGTTCTAAAGATGTGTATTTCCTCATACAGAGAATAAATCATGGGAGATTAATCGGAATTTCTCACCTGGGTTTCAGAAAAGTCATCCAAAATAGATGAACGGAATACAAGTTTATAAATTGAACAACATTCTAACATGTTCTTCTTCGCCTCTGATAATTTTATTCAAATAGAGAGCCATCTTGCCCAAGGCACTACTAAAAACTTTACTACAACAAATCGCCAAAAGCTTCCTCTAACAACAAAATATCACCTGGGAAAGATAACGAACTGAGGGAGGTGTTAATTTAACGAGTCGTCAAAAAACTTTGTGAAGCACTTCTGTACATATTTAACGATTTGACCTTTAAAATAACATACTCTTTAACGATCGAATTTAAATATGCTCCACACCTTAAAATATGGGTTCAGTGTTCGTTATTTGTGATTTTTAAAGCGTTATGTTTAATGTTGAACTGTTCAATAACGTGCAAAAGTTAAAATAACGACCAAAATCGGGGAAAAAAAGCTTTGTGAATTGACCCCATTGTATGTTACTAATATCAGAACACCATATTGTGTTGGCCAGTACAGTATGTAGAAATCAAGTATTATGAGTTAACTGAAGGGATAAACATAAAGTAAAACCTTGGTTTGAGAGTAACTTGGTTTGAGAGCATTTTGCAAGACAAGCAAAATGTTTTAATACATTTTGCCTTGATATACAAGCAATGTCTTGAAATAAGAGTAGCATAATGTCATAACAGAATATAAAAGAGAAGAGAGGAGCCTCTAAGTGTAGCAATATGGTTACACTTAATGAAGGTACAACATTTAGCAACTTATTGCTACACTTAGAGGTGCCTCTCTTCTCTTTTATACCCTGTAAAAAAATGCTTTGAAATACAAGTGCTTTGGATTACAAGCATATTTCTGGAACAAATTATGCTCGCAATCCAAGGTTTCACTGTATCAATTTTCTATAAACAGCTTGCATAGTTTTCTATAACAGTTTATCATGATATACCAACATGATACCACATCCAACTATTAAAAAAAAACTGAATTAAATATAATTACTTGGAATTTTGTTACAGTCACAAATCCAGGAAATTGGAACTTTATTCTTGATTAGGCTAAGTGCCCATTATACTGATCTAAATACATTTGCATGCTCTTAAAAGCCAGTTAATGTTATTATTAAAAAGGAACATGTATGTTCCTTGGATGAAAGTTCTTACCTGACTCAAGTCTTTGTTAAAGGATGGTGAGAATAGGAGACGTAGATGGTGCACATGCTCTACTGCAATCAGCATGAAATTGACATGAAGTGAATCAACACTGGTCAATTCCTATTTTTCAAGCTACTTCAAAACTTCTCAATCTGCTTCAGAAATGATATCTGTCATTTGGTGAGACTGCAAACGTAAGCTCTATCTGGCAAGTATATGTTCCTTAGTCATTAATGAGGTGTCAGAGTTATGGGTGTTAGTCTATTTTTGTGCATTAACCAAGAAGAATCCATTAAGTCTTTAAGTGTGTTTGCGACACGGTACTGACAGCTGACAAGCTAGAAGCAATTCACAGATGTAAGAATTACCAAGCAATGTGTTAAATATATCGGAGACAGAGGAAACGCAGGTAACAGAATTAGCCATCACTAAGGAATAGCTTTTTTCCACATTGGGGAATTAAAGCCTGAGTCATATAGTAAAACTGTCTAAGGTATCACCACTGTAAATGTCATAGAAAAACAAAATTATGATGGTAAGTTTTAAAATATCTCAAACTAATCTTTTAACTACTTTAACCATAGAATTAGTTTAATGGTAGATCATCATGTTTTCAAGTTTTAGCACATCTGTCACTATAGTGATCACTATTTCATCTTTTGTTAATACAGTTCCAAGTTATCAAACATAATTTTTGGATTATGGATAAAAAAAATTAAATGAGGTGATGAGAAAATAGGAATCAGATATAGTAAAACAGAGATTTTGCTCCAAATGGATTAATTTAAAGGATATTCAGTATATGTGAGTTTTTATCAGTTTGAATTTAATATTCTGTACCTATTTTGCCTCCAGCTTTATGACATTTTTCAGGTTATTTCATGATCTTTGCATTGCTCTTTTAGTCCCCATTGTACCTAGAAGCATTGTCATGCATACAATCAAGAGGGATGATATAGTCAAATATAATCCCTAAAAAAAAAGTATTACAGACCGCCAAGAAAAAAAATCCTCTAATCGCAAAGTTAAAAGTGTTGAACTGTATCCCCCACTCGGTTTTGTCCAGTTCCTGTCACAGACTCTGTGATGCTCCTTTCAGAGTTTTCCAGAGTGTTTCCACATTGTCACCTGATTAGTTTCCTGGACTCTAACCCTCACCTAGGATCTTTACACTATTAAAATCATGCATGTTAAACAAGACAGTTGAAGCACATTTAAAGTTATAAATGGCAACTAACAACAAAGACTTTTGCATTTTTTACAGAATTATAGTGTATGTAAATTTTACCAAAGGAACTTCACTTTTCTTTTCTGTGTATTTAACTTTTTTAACAATAACGTTTTTGTGGTTGTAAAAGACGTGAACAATAGAAAACATTTGCGGGCGCAGCAGCTCCAGTGACACAAATTCAGAGAAATGTATTCTGGGTGAAAGAGATCACATGTAACATATGGTACATAATATGACAATGAATATATTGTTACTTATTTTGTAAATCATATATGACTAGTATCCTGTGGAAGCTACGTTTAGATTAGCATAGAGGCGCACTGGCTATGCCCCGGGATGCACCATACCTCTACATTCAATAGATCTACCCTACAAAGATTTCCCTAAAACGGATTACTGAGTTCATTTGCCCAACCTGGATATATTTCCCATTGTGGCTCCGCTCTCCGTTGCTCTGGTCCCGGTTCTTTTGACGTTATGGCAATTTATTAGATATGACAAGTCTACCATTGATCAATTTTGGTTCTGGTATTAGATGGAAGTATCTCCTCAGTCTGGCTATAAAGGGTTTTTCTCTACTAGCCACGTACAAACTATTTTTGACTTACCTAGAAGTATTAACGTCCTGATGTATTGGATATCAGATGGTCATCTTGATATTGACAAATGAAATATTTTATATCCTATTCTCAAAATTTTCCTACCTCGTCCTGAGGATGCCAGTGGACGAAACGCGTAGACGAAAGGATATTTTGAAATTGATTGTATTATCTATGTGATTTTATGTATCTTATACATTTTTGTATTAAAGTATATTTTTTCTTAAAGTTCTTTTCCTGTCTTTGCCCGCCCTGTTACTGTTTTTTTATCAGTCACAAAACCTTTCTACCATAGAAGCGGTAGAGCTTATTATCTACAAAGTCTCTGTTCTCCTTATCCTATCAGAGACTGTCTGCTTTTACTATATAGAATCGTTGGTATAAACGTAAATTTAGTATAATTATGAAATAGAAAACAGAAACCTGAGGATGAAGATGTTGATATGCGGATCGATGGGGGCAGCTTGAGGTATTCTAGGAAGAGTGGTTAGTGTTGAGGTGGGGAAGGGGGATTGGGCAAGAGTTCTACCATTCTATCCCATCAGAAGTTGTTGAGGGTAAGTTAGTGTTGAGGTGGGGAAGGGGGATGGGGCAAGAGTTCTACCCTTCTCTCCATTCAGAAGTTGTTGAGGGTAAGTTAGTGTTGAGGTGGGGAAGGGGGATGGGGCAAGAGTTCTACCCTTCTCTCCTGTCAGAAGTTGTCGAGTGTAAGTTAGTGTTGAGGTGGGGAAGGGGGATGGTGCAAGTGTTCTACCCTTCTCTCCCGTCAGAAGTTGTTGAGGGTTAGATATTTGTTGGATATATTCATTGGTTTTAACAAAATGCAGCCAGCATGACCATATTTTCCTAAATTTGGAGGGGGTATCCTTCCCTTGGTGTACAAGTTCCTCCATTTCTGTGGTTTTCTTTATACGCTTAAGCCATTTGGCTATAGATATGGTCCTGGGGAACTCCATGGAGCTGGGATGCACAACTTTGCTGCATTTGCCATATGCATGGCAAGTGGATGAAGGTATGTATTTTTTGGAAACAAGGAACTTCTCCTAGCTGCTCCTTTTTTGTTAGATATGTGCAATAAGTGCAAAAAAATACCCAATAATCCCATCAGAGCTAATACTTTTTGTTCCCTCTGCCACTACTAACAGCTATCATTGTTCATTGCAATCTCTATTTGGACTGCTTAACTGCTCCCCCCTGTATTATAAAGAATAGGGGAGTGGGAGGTTTTCTAAACTTCTAACGCATTTTTTGTCCTAGAGTGACAACTCTGATTCTCAATAGATACAGTACAGCAAGTGAGCGTTGTCACCCTAGGGAAGAAAATATACTGTATACATTGAAGGTGAAAATAAAGGAAAAAGAACCAAAAAAAGAAAACCAGTGCAATCGCCGCATCTGCTGGTAAGCTGCAACATACCAGTAGTACGTGCAAACATATGTTAGTGCGCTGTTTTTTTCTAATTATTGAGTATGAGATAACATCAACTGCAAAATTAATCTGACAGACACAAAATGACTGCACATTGTATCTGTAAAAACAACACTGTATAAATAAGAAATGCTTCATCTGTCTTTTTAAAATGTGTGTGTGTTTCTTGATGCATAGCTTTACCATTGGGGCAGCGGTAATTAAATAGTTAAAATGCCTCGATAAATAGTTTTATTTTCAGAAATGCGCTGAGACAAGTAATTGCTTTGAATTTCACTGATAAACAGGAATCAATTGCTTATCCATATCTCTGCTTATAGCTTTCATCATTTACAAATCCGATAATCTCAGATACGATGTTGCTGTCATGGGAACTAATCTGTGCCACACATTATGCATTTCACTTCTGGCTACAGTGACTGACAAGTTAAATTTAAAAATAATGCCTTATTTTCCTTATGACTGTCATCTGTCAAAGTATCCCCCAGCTAAAGTGAAGTGAGACCAGAGAAAAACAGTTTGCAAATAAAATTCAATATTAATTCCCCCAGTGAAACAACTTAATGGTTTTGGTGTCTTACTGAATTTCAATGACTTTTAATTGTATGTGCAGCCGGGAGCTCAGCTGGCTGCTGGAAGAAAGGTCTGTGTGTGTGTCCACCCGCTCTCCTCCTTTCTCTCCAAACCCCAGTGCATAGCCAGCTGTGTTAATGGCTGCATGTGTGAGGAGTGGGCTCTGTGTAAATTCAACCGCTCGGCCCTCTTCCCTTTCAGCAGCATAAGAAAACAGGTTGTGACAGAGAGGCACTGTGTCTGTCCCTACTTGTTCACCCCTCCCCCAATGAAGGTTTTCTGCAGCTCTCAGCCAATCAGGAAAAGATATCTTGCTATGCAGCCGCAAACTCCCCCCACCTCCTGGATGACATTGCTGAGCCTAAGATTATGGGACATGTAGTCCACAAGCAGAGGTGTGTAATTTTGACTGAAGGACTGTGGACTTTAATACCCAGGATATCCTGCACAATGAGAAGGGGAGGACAGAACTTTTCATGGACAATTCTGTGGAGATATGTGCAGAACAGTGAAGGGAGCCAGAGAATGTGGACCTGTTGTTGTGAGTGTCTGCATTAGAGAGACAGCCACAGAGGGCATCCATAAACGTTGATGACTGAGCCACTGAGAGCTTCTTGTGTTGCGGAGAGACAAAGTGCAGCCCTGCTGCTTGAATCTGTGCACTACACAAGAAAAGACAGAGCCTGTTGCTGGAGTGTCTGGTTCCACAACCAAGAGCGTGGGGACATTGAGTCATTTAAAGGGCTTTTGTTGTGCTTGGATCAAGACTAGACATGTTTGGTTTGTTTCATTCCGAATATTCTGACCCATTTTTCATTATTCTGAGATTCGGATATATCCAAATCCCTGAATGACAGTATAAACAAATGTTACCAAATTTTCAGAATTACAAAACAAAACTCGTCCAAATTTTCGAAATTCAAATTGAAGTTTGATTTAAATTTTACATCAAATTCCATCCAAATTCTAACTGTAAACATATCGTTGAAATAAAACTGTATAGTGTACCATTTTGATATATTGCTGTTATTGTTAAGCCAAAAGTGATTTAAAGAGTCATTTTTTCTCAGATGGCTAAAACTTCTGCACAGTATTGTACATAGTAACATTTTTAAAGAAAGATACTTGTATTAATTAGAACATTGCATATTTTGAATAAACGTATTATTAATACAAACTAGATCAATGTGTATAAATAACAATCAGATGTTTGGTTACTCGGCTGCCGCATTAGTATCGGAAAAAAATGTAAATGTTTAATTTGACAGATTTGAAATTTATTGATTGGAGCATTTCGAATCGAGAAAAGATACGTAAATTCACAAGACAATTAAAAAACGACATAGAACGAATACAAATCCTGATTACGAATTGAATGAATCAACCAAATTTAACTAAACAAAATAACTTTATTATGAATCTAAACGAAACTAAAGTAAAAAAAAAAAAAAAATCATTATGCACATGTCTAGCAGAGACCCATTACCGTGGATGCCTACACCAGAGCTGAGAGGCTGATCCTTCTGTGGACTTGATCATAAAGACCGGATTGTGGTGACTGAGCCAATTGGGACAATGGACTGTCAAGCACACTGGATCAGATCCGTTGCCAGGAGTGGTGAGCAGAACAACCATGCTTATCCCCTCACTGCCTACAGTTAATGCCAATAGAGACTGATCCCTTCTTAGTAGCCCATCATCCACTGTTAAGGGACATCTTCATGTGCAACACCTTACAGAAGGGCCCCATTTAATCTATCATCCAGTTGCCTGTGGCCCATTTTCTATGTAAGGTTATATGTGTAAGTAGCACACTAATGCTTAAATGCTAAGTTCACCATAAAAAAGTACTTTTTTTTGCAGGTAAAATATCTTTATTAATTATTATTTTTCTAAGGCACCTGTAAAGCATTGCATCCATAACCAGAAAATTGTGGGTGTAATGTCAGGACACTGCAGACCATCAGTATAGCTGTCTGTCTGTACCTCTAATATGGGCAGGCAGTTACTGAAGTCCAGGAAGATTGTTGAACTAAGAGAGCACTCACCAGCATCCTTGTGGTTCATTGAGAATAACAAGCTGTCAAACGCAATGGCTGATAATAGTTCATTCATTCTGTGAATGAATGATGCGGCAGTGTGGGCGGAGCCCTGCGCGGTCACACTTTTTAAAAATTGTGACAGCAGGTGAAGGGAGAAGATCCCCTCCAGCTGTCACATGAGGGGGGTGAGGTGGTGGTTGCTAAACATATTACATGTTACGCTCTAAAAATACAGGTGTAACATGGTGTAAAATGTAACATGTTGAGAAAGGGGAACTTATGATTTAAAGCCCCTTTCACACTTGGGGACCGAATGGACCCGCCTGTCAGTTTTTCAAGTGGACCCAACTGGGCCCTCCAGTCTCCTCTATGCAGTTTGGGATGTAAGCGCACATGTGTCCATTTACAACCGCCAATATCCTATCTGATCCTATCTGATACAAACAGATGTATGGTTATCCGTTCCCCCTCCATGTGGCAGGTAAGATGGCAGTGGGCTGTAAATGGACAGGAGGTCCATTGACATCCAACCACCCATAGAGGAGAGTGGGCTGTGTCTGTGTTCACTTTGCATAAGTGGACAAAAACTTGCTCAGTGGGGATCAGCAGACAGATTCCCCCCCTGAGCAGGTGCACTCCACATGTAGAAAGGGCCCAAGTTACACTTATGTGAGCAACCTCCAACATACAACCGAGTGTGTCAGTGGGACCGAGCAGCTTAGAGTCATGGCAGAACAGAATACCAATCAACACCAGTGGTTCCTGCGAGGGTAAGTGCTACGTATGAAAAAAATTATTTATTTTCTTGGTGTTTGCCATTGGGGATGACTGAATCTGCCTGGGTTTGATTTGTGGGGGTTTGTTGATTCCTGTGTGCAATCCACAAAACTCAAACTTAGAATCAAAGCCTGAAAATAGAAAGAGAAAATACCGCTCAATAGCAATCAGAAAACTCCTTCACTGGATCCAAACCTTGGGTGACGGCAATGCAATGGAAATGCAAAAATACAAAAGTAACTTTGCTATGATTAAGCACTGAAGCTACAGTGCGAAACATTAGCTTTTTGTTCCAGTTTTGCTGTGACATGTCTATTTTTGTGATTCATTTTAATTAAAGGAACTTTTTTTTGAAGTGCGGCTGTCCAAGTTCCTTTTGTAGAATCAAAGCCTATTGAAGTCTATGATCCTACATGATAGCCAATAGAAGATAATTCTGCCCATAAGCATAATAAGCAAGGTATTTAACAAAAAAGTTGGGGACATTGCCACGTGGAACATGTAACAAAGCAAAAATGAAAAACATATTATACAGGGTTGAGAGGGACCTCCTTTTAATGTTACTTTGAGGGTGACAAGTAAAAAAATAAATCTTTAAAATATTTTTTTTTTGGAGATACCTTTAATCCTTGCCATGCTGCCAGAGTTATTTTTGCATTTTTTTAACACATGTTTAGACCTGAAGATTAGTTAACCCCCTCAAACCTTCTATATTTTCTGAAAGCAGACAACCTGCAAAATAAAATGGTGGTAGTTCCAACATTTTATGTCACACAATATTTGTGCAATGGTTTATCAAGTGCAAAATGCTAGTAAAAAATACTCTAAAGTACAGATGCAATATATTATCACCTTTTATGGTAATATATAATACATGAAATTGCAATTGAGTTAAAAAGATACCCAACATGTCAACATTTCAATCTGTATGCATCTGCAAAGTCACATAAACTTTGATACCCTATTTTTTCATAGGCAATGGTTTAAAAGCCCCTAAAGGTCATCAGTTTAGAGTTAACCATGAAAATTAGGCCTAGAATTATTGCTCTCACTCTGACATGTGCGATGTTTTTGTACGTAGGCGCCCCCTCATGGGTGTGATTACGTACATGTGTGCATTTACAAGGAGGTGGGGTGGGCAAAAACATTTTTTATTCTGTTTGGAGAGAGTCATTTGTCATAACCCCCCACCCCAAAAGAGCGCTACAAGTCTTAATTTTCCTTCTGCTTGCGCTTGGTCAAATGAGTCAAAAGAGACACTAATTTGAAGGAGAGGATACTTTTTACATTTTTCTTTCCTTTTTTTTTATTTTTGACATTGGTACTGGTTTATCATGGCAGCATCCACCTTAACGTGCCTTTTTTTAATGACAGGAAGGATCCCTACGAACGTTCCCACCTCACTATCACCTTTAACCACGTTAGCCCCGGACCATATTGCTGTCCAAAGACCAGAGCACTTTTTGTGATTCGGCACTTTATTGTCAATTGTCGCTTTAACTGACAATTGACGTGGCTCCCAAACAAAATTGGCGTCCTTTTTTTCCCACAAATAGAGCTTTCTTTTGGTGGTATTTGATCATCTCTGTGGTTTTTATTTTTTGCACTATAAACAAAAATAGAGCGACAATTTTGAAAAAAAATCAATATTTTTTACTTTTTGCTATAATAAATATCCCCCAAAAATATATAAACATTTTTTTTCCTCTGTTTAGGCTGACACGTATTCTTCTACATATTTTTCATTAAAAAAAATCCTAATAAGCGTTTATTGATTGGTTTGTGCAAAAGTTATAGCGTTTACAAAATAGGGGGTAGTTTTGTGGCATTTTTATTAATATTTTTTTTTACTAGTAATGGCGGCGATCAGCATTTGTTTTCAGTACTGCGACATTATGGCGGGCACTTCGGGCACTTTTGACACATTTTTGGGACCATTGGCATTTTTTTAGCGATCAATGCTATAAAAATGCATTGGATTACTATAAAAATGCTATAGGCAGTGAAGGGGTTAACACTAGGGGGCGGGGAAGGGGTTAAGTCTGTTCCTGGGTGTGTTCTAACTGTATGGGGGGGTGGCCTCACCAGGGGAAATCACTGATCTTCTGTTCATACATTGTATGAACAGAAGATCAGCGTTTCCCCTGCTGACTGGACCGGGAGCTATGTGTTTACACACATACCTCCCGGTCCCCTCTCTGTAACGAGCGATTGCGTGTGCCCGGCGGGCACGCGCGCGGGACTCGGGGGGCGAGCGGGGATGCGCACGCGATGCCGCCGGCGGCGTGCATGCACCCCTAGTGGCCGCTATAATGCGGACGTATAGCTACCGGCTCTCGCCCAGGAGAGCCACCGTATCGCAGTAAAATGACGGCGGGTGGGGCTCAAGCAGTTAACCACTTCCCACCCGGTCAATCCCAGATTGACGTCTGGGAAGTGGTTCTGAAATCCTGACTGGACGTCTATTGCAGGATTTCATGCCGCGAGCCGTTGGTGGCGCGCAGCGCGGCGATCGGTGATGCGGGGTGTCAGTCTGACACCCTGCATCTCTGATCTCGGTAACGAGTCTCCGGCGAAGGCTCATTACCACGTGATCAGCCATGTCCAATCACAGCTGATCACGATGTAAACAGGAAGAGCCGTTGATGGCTCTTCCTCACTCGCGTCTGACAGACGAGAGTACAGGAGAGCTGATCGGCGGCTCTCCTGACAGGGGGGTTCGCGCTGATTGTTTATCAGTACAGCCCCCCTCAGGTGCCCAGACTAGACCACCAGGGAAGGGCAACAACAAAAAATGGGGCAAAAAAAAGCCAGTAAAAAAAAAAGCCAGTAAAAAAAAAAACACATGGGCAACATGGATCCATCAGTGTAACCCCTCAGTATCCATCAGTGCCACAGTGTCCAAAAACCACAGAGGTGATCAAATACCACCAAAAGAAAGCTCTATTTGTGGGGAAAAAAGGACGCCAATTTTGTTTGGGTACAGTGTAGCATGACCACGCAATTGTCATTCAAAGTGGGACAGTGCTGAAAGCTGAAAATTGGCTTGGATGGGAAGGTGCTTAAGTGCCTGGTATGGAAGTGCTTAAAAGACATTTTGCGAGCTGTGGTGGCTCAACGTGATTGGCACTGCGCTGACAAGCCATTCACCTCTGCAGCCAAGGGTTCGGATCCTGGCCTCGGCTACATGTGAATTGAGTTTGGTGGTCTCAGCCCGGCTCCCAGTGGGTGTGCTATGCAAGGTACGCCTGTGCTTAGTACGTCCCCCCCCCCCACAAAAAAACACCACACTTGCACGCACACGAAATTGGTTTAACATGCACGCACTTTGGCCATGCGGTCTCCTAAAAATAAAGAGAGGCGAAGGACCTACGGGGCTGGCTGGGTGGGATAGGCCCCTTCACTCTCTCATAGGGGGAGTCCCTCTGCCCCGTCGGGGTCCCGTTGGGCCCCAGTTGGGCTCCCAAGTGGAGCAGGTAGGGCGGGGTGAGTGGGAGGCCCCCCCTCACACCCGCCATTGCCACCGGGGGCATGGAGAAGGATGGCGATTGCCTCCGGGGGGAGGGTCTGCCTACTCCCAACTCCGGCAGTCCGGCTCCTCTCTCTCGAGTTCACGCACAAAAATACACTTTAAAAAAAAAAAAGACATTTTGCTTAGAGGAAGCAAGTGGTATGTTGCAGAGAGGAAGAAAGGCAAGGCTAGCACAGTAGAAAACATGGTAAGATTCTCACATGGATACGATGACACCAAAAAGCATTTGTTTGGTGAGAAAAGAGGATCCTGCTTAACAAGTTGTGGTGGGGTGACTGTTTTGTATATATGCTCCTGCAAGTGGCAGCATATCTTGAAGTAGCATGTTTGTCAACAGAATGAAGAAAAGTGTTCATCCATAAAAAAAAGGCTATAGGTTACCTGGCAGCATGTAGCATGTATAAGGATCAGAATTCAAGCATAAAGTGTAATATGGAATGGCCAGGACGTAGGTGTGGCTAATAATAATAATGAAAATTATAATAAATGTGATTTATCATATGCTTATCACAATGACGGGAAAGACTACTTTCCAAGATAAAGCACAAAATGATCACCTCAGGGGTGATAAGTGAAAATCCCAAGAAGCAGAACAGACAATATAGATTAAGATTTTACTGACCCCACTGTTGAATTTTACAGTGATGTCACTGAAAAGCTAAATTTAATTAAACATTTATTTAGTTAATAGACCAACTAATATAGAGACAAAAGTTTAATTGAAAGCAATAATATATTTTAAGCCTCAGGCAAATACCTATCCAGCACAATAGTAAATCTAGCACAGCTTGCAGCATGTCTAGCACATCTAGATCACACTCGCTGCAGCTATGCCTTGCCTCTTTCTGCATGACCTTTTACAGTTTTATTCATCTTCTATCATGTGCAGGTTAGGAATGATTCCCAATTAGTTCTGTAGTTTCTATTTCACCCGTACCTTTACTGCTTGACAATTCATATCTTAACTTTGGGTATATTCAAAACTTTTAAAAGGAATCAGAAAATGAACCAGTCTTTTCACGTTTACCAAGGACATGTAATATGTTGTGTCAGGTTTTCTACAACTCTGATTCAACACTGGTTAGAAGACCTGCGATCTCAAGTTGCCTTGAGGGTGATGGATGTAATCTGTATATAAAATCAGGGCTTTTTTTCAGCTGGAACTTGATGGAACTCAGTTCCACCACCTCTGGCTCAGGCCCTCTGTTCCCTGCTGGCCACTATTACTTAAAAACACAAGAGTCTGGCTTCTATGCTTACATGGCTCCCACTGAGTGAAGGATGGGGACAAGGGAGATGCAGGTACACAGGTGCAGTGCAAATGCCAACATCACCACCTGATGATCTCACCACAAGTGAGAGAGGTGGAGCCAACTATAGTATGCAGGGAGGTACTGGAGCTCACTCGGTGCTTTAGCTTAACCACTTAAGACCCGGACCAATACGCTGGTAAATGACCCAAGGTGTTTTTGCGATTCGGCACTGCGTCGCTTTAACAGACAATTGCGCGGTCGTGCGACGTGGCTCCCAAACAAAATTTGCGTCCTTTTCTTCCCACAAATAGAGCTTTCTTTTGGTGGTATTTGATCACCTCTGCGATTTTTATTTTTTGCGCTATATACAAAAATAGAGCGACATTTTTGAAAAAAAACACTATTTTTTACTTTTTGTTGAAAAAAAATCAAATAAACTAAATTTTAGTCAAACATTTAGGCCAAAATTTATTTAGCCACATGTCTTTAGTAAAAAAAAAAAATCGCAATAAAAAAAAATAGCTACCTAGCGGGAACAGCGACACTAATACAGCGATCAGAAAAATGATCGCTTAGTGACGCTGGCAATAGGGAGTGAAAGGGTTAACTAGGGCGGTGATCAGGGGGTTAAAACTTTATTAGGGGGGGTGGGGGGGCTATCCTGAACCTAACACTAACTGTTTTTTACAGTGCCTGTCACACTGACACTAAATGCAGTGATTAAATCACTGCATTCAGTGACACTGTGACAGGGGGGTGGGGGGGGCGATCACAAGGGGTTAATATGCCTATGTGAGTGTGTGTCAGTGTTGTGTTGCTGCACACTTACTTGTCATGTCTTCTCTCATCAGCAGCGCTGGGAAACAGCGCTGCGATGAGAGAATACATCATTTCCTCCTTCCTGTGTAAACACAGGAGGAGGAAGTGACAGGCTGGGAGCGCGCTCCCATTGGCTGGGAGCGATCGCGGGGGGGCGGATATCACGGACATCCGCCCGCAGATCCCGGATCGCTCCCGGAGGTAGGGAGACCCCCGCACGCCGCGGAGGGGGTCCCGATGGGACCCCCGAACCGCACTCAGGCGGGGACGTAAATTTACGCACTTGTGCCTGTACGAGCCATGTTGTGGCCGTATATGTGCGTGCGGGGGTCTTTAAGTGGTTAATACAGCAACAAATATAAGACATGTAGAAGATGGTGGAGCTTTTAAGGAGATGGGGAGAAGATGGGGGCAGTAGAGGAGGGTTGTATGCAGAGGTCAGAGCTGAAGAGGGGAAACGTGAGATGTGGATGGGGAATGCAGAGGTAAGCAGCTGTGGAAGAAGACTAAATTCTGCACTATTTACCGTGAACTCTGCAGTCTGTACATAATACACTCCTGGTATTTAATGACTCTGTTTAGACCCTCCCACTGTTAGTGAAACCACACCCACTATTTGATACATTTTGGAGGGTGTGTGTAAGGGTGAGGGGGGTCATGATTGAGTTCCTGTACCTATTTTCAGAGAAAAAAAGCCCTGTATAAAATCATTTGTGTATTTGTGAAGCAAATTGCGCTAACTTATATTTATATAAACATTTTACCACGACTGATCCTGTGAACTTGTTACTCAAAAAACAAAAACAAAAAGTATGTACATGTGTATATGATTATTAATTAATGTGCAAACAATCAACAAATAGTGTGCAATAAATACCACTACAGTGCCCTGTGCCAAACTATAACATATGAATTTCTCAATCCATCAAAAAAATGTGAAATAAAAAAAAATAAAAAAATAAAATATGCTACTATTACAATCCACAGATTAAATGTGCCCCAGGAAAGCAAGAAAAATGTGTTATATATGAAAAAAATATATAAAAATATATATATGTATATGTGCTAAAATGGATTGAGAAATTCATATGTTATAGTTTGGCACAGGGCACTTATTGGTATTTATTGGTTAGCCCCAGTACATATCACCTCTATTGACAATCCACCGAGGTATATTGCGCCCTTTAGGAAACTTCCTGAGGACGCAATATACCTTGCGAAATGCGTAGAGGCTGCTGACATGTACGGGACAACGCGCTAATCACAAGATAGTCGTAGGGGGAACACGAAAGGAACGGCTCTATACAACACGTGTATGGGACAGATATGTAAGTGTTTTTTGCATTTTTTTTAGAAGAATACTTGTATATGAGCACTTGGTACACATTTATATATACACATACACTTGTGGATTGTCAATAGAGGTGATATGTACTGGGGCTAACCATTGTAATTAGTGCCCAGCAGTAGGTGGATTTAGATTAACCACCAGGGTAGCGGAATCCACATACTACACTCATTCATTTTTTGGACGAGACACCATAGAGTGTCTTTTACCTTTTTTTGGATTGCAGCACACCCACCATTACAGAATAATTTTGTTTTTTCTTTTGCGCCAGCAACATTCGTATCAAATAAGCATTTTTTGATTGGTTTGCGCAAAAGTTATAGCTTCTACAACATAGGGGACTGTTTTATGGCATTTTTATTAATATATTTTTTACTAGTTATGGCGGCGATCAGCGATTTTTATTGTGACTGTGACATTATTGCAGACACATCAAACACTTTTGACACCATTTTGGGACCATTGTCATTTTTACAGCGATCACTGCTATAAAAATGCAATGTTACTGTAAAAATGACACTGGCAGTGAAGGGGTTAACCACCAGGTGGCGCTGCAGGGGTTAAGTGTTCCCTAGGGAGTGATTATTACTAATAGGGGGCATGGCTGCATATGACACGTCACTGATGACCGTTACCTGTACGCCAATCTGCCTGCCCGTGTCATTCTGTCAATGTATATAATTGTGCGTCGGTTGGCAAGTGGTTAAAATAGAATTTCAGCCAATTGCTTCATATTTTTTAAACATCACTACTTCAATGTGAAATATTTTCAAATATAGGTGATTTGGCTAAAGTTCCAAATGTATTAAAGGTTTGATTTAATAAAGGCATAAAGGCTGTTTACTTTACAAGGCAAATTGCACTTTGTAAGGTAATTTTCCACAGAGCTTAGTAAATGAGGTAAAGCTCTGCTAACTTACACCATCCAATCATATTCAAGCAAAACTGCTGTTCATATATTCTCTTTACATATGGTTGGATGTTCTTTGCAAAGTGAAATTTCACCACATTTATTAAGCTCTGAAGCAAATTTGTTTTCGAAGTGCAACTTCCCTTGCAAGCTAAGAAAAATCTCTTTTGCTTTTAATAAATCAACCCCAAAGCATCTCTAAAAAAATAAGTGTTTGTTCTGCCCATAGTATCTAGCATAACCAGGCATTTTCTGACACTTTTTATTCACATGCAAGGATGAAAAAATAAATTGATGGGTTTTGCAATTTTTTGTCACATGGTCTTTGTGAGATGTTTTTTCAAATGCAATTTTTGGGAAAAAATACACTTTTTAAAACTGTAATGCAAAAAAAACAAAAACACAATACATAACCAAATTTCTTTGTAAAGTATAAAAGGGGATGAGTAAATAGATACCAAACATGTCATTCTTTAAAATAGCGCAACGGTGACAAAAAAATTTAATTTTTCTATCCAATGGCTTTGCAGGTTACCACTTTAGATTTATCATGGTCTACTGTTAGAATTACTGCCCATGATCCAAAATTCACGGCAATACCCACCTTACATGTGTAGGACCGACGCAATGTTTTTTATTATTACAAAAAAAATATATATTTTTTTTAATTCTGTTGCTTTAAAATAAATGTATGTAATGTTTTTTTTTTATGTAAACATCCTTGTGACAGCAATAGGCATGTGACAGATAATATTTCCAAAACAGGGCACCATTGACATCCAGGTAAACCAGAAGTGATGTCATATTGCTTTTGGGTTACCATAGCAGAGACCAGATCAAAGGCGATTCCAGCATTGTATTGCTCTCCGACTAGCCGACGGACATGCCAGCTAGTAGCTCGGGCCTCCTAATGGGACGAGAGAGCCCAAGAGAGAAAGCGGAAAGGGGCGGGAAGGGGGTGGTCCAGTCCTGCTGCTTGTAATAGCAATTGAGTGGCTAGTTAGCAGCTAGTTAGCAGCTCCGATTGCTATTACAAGGGAGCCGACCATTGGCTCTTAAAAACTGTACCATGGGGATGCCTACAGCTGCAGGAATCACCCTAGTACAACCACGTATGTAATATAATGACCAGGTATGTGATATAATTATTTTCACATTTTGGTTGGATGGTAAAAATTATGGCCTGATAGATTGTTCTTGGCAATACAGATAATTTTTCTTCTATTTAATCTTTTTTTTTTGTGGTCTTACAATAATATATCCTGAAAAAAAAATGTACGTACTTGAAAAGCTCTTGAAAGTAACATTTTAAAACATAAACTGGGCTAATTTATGTCATATTTTTCAATGAGTCTCACATTCTAATTAGTTTGAATTTTGAGGAAAAGGTTTTTATTGTTATCTTGGTGGATAGGAGAGCTGCCGTACACCTTAGAACAAGCAAGTGATCTTAAGTACAGTTTCTATAACACTTAAAACCTACCATGTATTCAATCCAAAACCAAGAAACAGCTTCAGAGGAGATAGGGGAAAAAACTAATTATTTTGCAAAGGGAGCTTTATGTTACCTAAGGGCGTTCAACAGCGATTTTTCTACTCAAAGGATGAATGTCTACAATCATTGCTCGCAAAGCAATATGTATAGAGATCACTGCGGTCATCTTTTTGAACTATATGAAGCAGATTGACTCTATGATATACACAGATGGGTGCTAAGTTATATTCTCAAATTTAAAAGGTGAAAATTAACTAAAAACCATAGAGGCACATTTAGGTAACATGATTCCCAAAGCTATCAAAGCCAATTTACAGGATAAACACAATAATATGTTTCATAACAAAGCTGTATACACAAATTGTTGTTTAAAGAAAACCAATTACAAACCTGAAAAATTCTCACTGAACATGCACAAATATTAAAAAAAAAGTCAAATTTTATATAAATGAATGCAAATGGCCTGCATATCAACTTTTCCTACAGAATCCAGGTTAGAGCCAGTGCATTCCAGTTAGACAATGGTGTATTCTTTTTGGCAACTATCTCCTAAACCGTGTAGGTTTAGGAGATATTGAAAACACCTACAGGTAAGCCTTAATCTAGGCTTACCTGTAGGTGCAACTTGGCAGAGAGGGTTTACAACCACTTTTATACATACATGCCATGCGTTTGAATACAACAGTTTCGGCCTTACATCAGCCCTTCTTCAGATATACCAATTGTCTAACAATGGTTACAAAATATTTACCTTAAATATTTCAGGGTCTGTATGTGACATCATACCATGTATTAACCATTCAGTTCTCATCACTGCATATATCAATGTCAATTTGCTATATGTTTCCAGTTCTTGGCACTGCTTATAGAAACCCCAACAAATAATCACCCAATTCAAATCAAGAGAAAATATTCAAATTCCTCCTAAACTGAGACCGAAGGGAATATCATCATACAGAGTCACAATTCACATTAAAAAAACGATAACACACATCCAATGTAATGACTGCAGGAGCAACTTTGTTTTTGTGGATCATTTTACAAATGGCCTGAAAACAAAATAGCACTAATGTAGTAAAAATCATTTTTAATTACTAACACATATGCATTAAAAAAATAAAGATAAAAGTCAGTGTTCAATCCCTGGGGTTGCAATGTATGCAATTTATGTATCCATTTATGGACCTTTTTCTGTTTCAGTCTCTGGACCCTATCCCCACCATGTCTCAAAGGAGGTACATGATCTGGTTGTATGGTTGATCTACTGATCGACTTATTACAACCAGCCTGTTAGTATTTTTCTGCTCAATCAGTGCTGCAGGCTTTAGCTGGCAGTGCTGATCATTGTTTTCTGTTTCAATATTTTTTTATCAAAAGTGTTTTACAAAGGTTAGGTGGTAGACAGAAACATGTGAAAATAAGGCCTACAGTCAGCCACGCTTGAATCATCCAAGAGTAAACAAAGTGCAAAACTGTGACTACAATAGTAAACCGTAAATATACACACTGACTAGAAGGAGTTTGTATTAACGTTACAAAATTTGAAGATAAAGAAAATAAAATAAAAAGCATGGGGGGGGCGTGAGGAGGGAGGGGGAGCACAAATTGAGAATGACAATATAGACTATACAGTAGGAGGAGAAACAAGCATCCCTTAGGGTGAAACCACTCCTCCACTCGCCCAGCCCATAGGGGCAGGGAGAGAATAGCGAATACCTATAAATACAAAACATGGTTCTCCAACCATACACTAATTAAACACTTTGCTTTAAAAAGTGAACCGGAGAGAGGAGGCTCCCCATCCTCAAGAAGTAGATGGAAAGAGCAGGTAGAGCCGGTAAGAAAGGGGAAGAAAAGAAGAGGG
This sequence comes from Rana kukunoris, assembly GCA_029574335.1. Taxonomy (NCBI): domain Eukaryota; kingdom Metazoa; phylum Chordata; class Amphibia; order Anura; family Ranidae; genus Rana; species Rana kukunoris. Next base: position 307,394,244 of record CM056049.1, on the reverse strand, counting down.
GAAAAAGATGAAAAATAAATAAAAGCAAAAAAATTAAAAAGGGGGGGGGACTAGAGGAAATCAAAAAGAGAAGCGCAAGATCTCCACTTCGTCTGCATCTCCGACACTCACCAGAGTACTCCCTACACAGCAGTTTGATGATATTGAATCCAAGGGTTCCAGACCCTTCCAAGCCGAACAATAAAATCGTGAAGTGTACTAACCAGCATTCTAATAATCATTATCCAGGTAAGCTTAGGTTTCTTTACCGAAAAATCAACCAAAGGTATCTTCAAGGTAGTAGCAATAGCAATTTTGGATGGCAAAAGCATAATGTTAATTGGAGTCTGCGAATGGCTCGGTATCGCCTCCACAGGTTCATTAGGGAAAGCTATTTTGGGTCTTTGACTATATTTACCATGGCTCTGATGCAGAAGCTCTGAACCTTACTACATGACCACCATGTGTGGAACATTGAGCCCCCCTGCCCACAACCACAGGGACTAAAAAATCGGAGTATGTTCGATGTAAATGATCGGGCACTAGATACCAATGAGAGACTACCTTAACCACTTCAATACAGTGCGCTTAACCCCCTTCTTACCCAGACAAATTTTCAGCTTTCGGTGCGCTCACACTTTGAATGACAATTAGTCAGTCATGCAACACTGTACCCAAATAAAAATTGTGTTCTTTTTTTTTTACACAAATAGAGCTTTCTTTTGGTGGTATTTAATCACTCATGTTTTTTTTATTTTTTACGCTATAAATAAAAAAAGACGGTAGATTTTGTGAAAAAATTGAATTTTTCTTTGTTTCTGTCATAAAATTTAGCAAATTAGTATTTTTTCTTCATAAACGGGTGACAGGGCAGGTCACTGGTGGGTGACGGGTGACAGGGCAGGTCACAGATAGGTAACGGTGACAGGGTACGGTCACTGGTGGGTGACGGTTGCACCGCTGATGGCAGCCTATTTATGTGACAGGTGCACTTTATGGTTGACTGTTGGGTGACTGGTGACAATTGGGGGGGGGGGGGGGGCAAAGGGACAGATGTGGTGTTTTTGCCGACACTACAGTAACACAGAACTGTAACTCAGTGCTACTAGCTGTTCTCTCCTCACACTGGAAACGATGTGTGAGGGGAGAAGAGCTGGTAACAGTTAGTTACAGCTCTTTGTTTACACTAGTGATCAGAGCTGATCACGTGGTACACAGCCCTGACCAATGGCTGTGTACCATTGTCGGTGACGAGCAGTGTTCCCGGGAACACGCTGCCACCGACAGGCACTTTGGGGGTGTTGCCATGCGTGATCAGCCGTGAGTTCATCACGGCTGATCACGTGGTTAACAGCGCATCCACACCGCTGTTCACCCCTGTCAGTAATGAGCGGTGTCTCCGTGACACGCCGCTACCGACAGTGTAGGGATTCGCGCACGCGATCGCGCGCATTCCCTATTCAAATGACTGCACGTCATATGACGTGCAGTCAGGATATTGGAGTCCTCCGCCCGCCGTCATTTGACGGTGGGCGGTGGACAAGTGGTTAAAGCAGCTTCTACCAGGGAAATATTCATAATGTCCTAATATGTTCACACAGACCATTCCCTCCATTCCTCTTCTGAAATTTCAACCCCAAAATCATTTCCCCAGACCATATAGGGTAGTTTACCTGTGGAGTTAACAAAGAGTTTGTATAGTTCAGAGACACTGTCCCTCTGGAGCTCACAGCGATAACACCTATTTTCAAGAGCTGTGCGATTCGCAACATCAGGCGTAAGTCTACTAACAGACCTAAGGAATTGCAATATTTTCTGTAAGCGGTAGGCCTCAGAAGCCGGCATCTCAAACTGTTGGACGAAATACGAAGCGGAGCACAGTCCTCTATGATCCAGGAATAGTCCAATACGATACAGGCCCTTGTCAAGCCACCATTGGAACTCCTGGGATCGCAGGCTAGGTGGAAACACTGGGTTATGAAAAACAGGCTTTACAGGGGTATGGGGGAACCTGAGTGGCAGTGATTTACACAGCGTGTCCCATAAACACAAAGAGTGGGATAATGTCCAAAAATCGGCCGCCGATGCTTAACTGCAATCCACATCAAAAGGTCGCTAGACTGGGGTGCACAAGCCTAGGCTTCCAGCACCACCCAGTCAGGTCTGTATGAACTAACATATATTTGGGATAGCTGCATAATCTGGGATGCATGGTAATATCCCCCAAGGTCTGGAACACCCAAGCCACTGACCACCTGAGTCTTGTAATGTATACGTTGCAACACTCTATGGCCAATAGGGTGGCAAAAAAAACATAACAGTTGATTCTGCAACTGCCACAGGTAAAGTGCAGAAATAATATAGATTTCTGGGCAACAAAACTATTTTAAGAGGCACAATTCTACCCAGCCTGTATAAATGACCCACTGATCATTGTTTTCTGACAGCGGGGAAGTCTCTCTGCCATCAAAATACAATAGCTCAGTGGGTAGGATTCCCCCATCCACATTGAATGTGTGCATTTTTTTCAATCTGCTGTAAATAAATAGAAATAAAAAGAATATTCTACTGGCTGCATTACTAATGGTATATGTTCCTCTACCTTATTGAACCATTGAACCTCCTGCCTAACCACTCCTCCTTACCTTCAATATTAGATATCTCTTTCTTAATTATCGCTCTAGGATACTCCCATGTCACAGGCTTCTTCTTTATGTCTATGCAACAAAGAGAAAAAGCAGCACATCCAGAGATGAAGAAAAATGTGACGTAAAACACAACGACGTGCTGAAAAAAACGAAGTTTAATGCTTCCAAGCATGCGTCGACTTGATTCTGAGCATGCGCGGGTTTTGAACCGATGCTTTTGTGTACTAACCATCGGTTTGGACCGATCGGTCAGCGTGCCATTGGGTCGATTTTAAAGCAAGTTTTAAAATTTTGGTCCGAAGGACAAAAGACCGATGGGCTGTACACACGGTCGGTTTGGACCGATAAAACTGAACTTCGGGCCGTTTATATCGGTTTGGACCGATCGTGTGTATGCGGCTTAAGTGACCTCTATGAGAATATGGACTATCTTTCTGCATTATGACACCTCTCTGACTACTATCTTCCAGCAATGGAGACAAGAGATACGCCGCTCCAGGAGAGTGAATCCAGGTGAGATGAGAATTGATGAGGACTCCTCCTACGGGGGGCATGCCTCGGCTTGCCTGCCATGAAGATACATGTGAGAAAGGGATTGGCTGCACACCGAAGTATCAAAAAGTAAATTTTTATTGCATCTTTCCACAAAAGTGCAAAACAAACACCACAGGATAGTAGCAGGTCAGGTTGACACATTTCACACAGTTACACTGTGCATACTCATGAGTAATCACAATGTAACTGTGTAAAACACATCAACCTGACCTGGTACTATCCTGTGGTGTTTGTTTTGCACTTTTGTGGAAAGATGCAATAAAAATTTACTTTTTGATACTTCGGTGTGCAGCCAATCCCTTTCTCACATACTATATTCCAGCCGTTAAAAGCTCAGGTGCTATTAAATTATGCACTAATATATATGGTTCTTTGGAGCTCTAACATATTCACAATGATAAAATAAAAATGTTATAGAACAAAAACTATGAATTTAAATTATGTTATTTGTATTTTTTCCTTACCATTCTCTAATTTATTAATGGAAAAGTAAAGAATCCCAAGACTCTTCTATCTTCTTCATCGTGTGCCAGGGCCTCCTCTTTACTAAAAATCCAACTAGGGTTATATTTTGGCAGTAAAAGTCTTTACTTTGAAGCTTCATGCCTCAGAATGAATTAATTTGATGATAGGATTCTGCTAAATCCCCAAACTGTAAAGCTACTGTAGTTATTTTATTTACTCAATAAGAAGCAAGGAGCCCATTGCTTTGTTTTTAAAGCAACTTCTCATGTTGAAGGGATAAATATGGGTAATACCATTCCAATGGGTCCACTGTCATATGAACCACTTCATATAGAATTCCCAGCTCATATTGCATCATGGATTGATAGCAAATAGAGTATGCGTATATGTTCTCTTTAGCAAACCAATTATTACAAAAAAAAAGACAGCAGATAAAATCTAGTCAAGCCAGACTGCAGGAGCACGTTAGGTTAGGCAGACTACAAGTTGAGCACATTTGTCATTTGCTTATCTACACACAAAGACAGCCATACTCTATAATGCAAAGTACATGAAAAAAGGACATTTCAAAAATAGCTTATTTTTGACTGAAGTTCTGTTCATAGTATGATGATGGACTACATGGTTCTGAACATTACAGAAAGAATAGCCTAGTGCTTAGTAATGACTAAGAGCTGATATTTGCGCGAAACGTGTCTACCTCTTTGTCTCCTACTCCATCTGTCAACCACTTGTCATATAAAGCTTTAACAAAAGGATTTTTGGAAGTGCAGTCATCCAGAATTATTTCTTCACAGCCTAGTGATAAAGCTTGTGCTGTCTTAGCAGTATTGTATGGGACAACATTGAACGTGAACAGTTATCTCCTATTTTACCACATGTTTACATTCGATTATGTTTAACACTGTTTTGTTTATTGACATTAAAATTTAACAATATGCAAATCTACCCATAGGTAAGGTGTCGACATATACTGGGGATGGGGTGCAGTCAAGTTACAATTTTGGTATTTTTCCACCAGCACAGTTTTATGCTGTGCAATTAACTACAACAATGCATTGATGTGAAAAAAGTTATTTCTAAATTAAAAAGATAAATGTAGTTGCAGTGACAATAATAGGTATGCATCCGCCCAATGCCTTCTGTATGCCATCACACCAGCTCTTTCTCTGCTTTAGATGCTGATCCCTCAAGGAGCATGTCCTGCTCTTTCTATCCACAGCAATACAAAACCTGGGCCACACTCTGAATGTATCAACCGATTCTCAAAGTGAAAATAAAAGCTTTAGCTGCAATCCCCTCCTATTTGCTATTTGCTATGCTCCACTGATGCATTTCATCCCAATTGGCCTCAGTCAAAGTGGTCTATTGGGAAAAAGTGCGGAGGCTGCAGCTAAAGCTTTCACTTTGAGACTTGATTGATACATTTAAAATGCGGGCAAGGATTTTGTATTGCTGTCCTAAAAAGATATCATAACAAACAAATGATAATAAAACTTGGTGTAATGTGTCCTAGGAAATCTCCAATGGCCAAGGCCAGTGCGGTATTTACTGTTTCTGGGGCTCTGACTTTGTTATTAGAAGCAGTAGCTTGTGCAGACCTGAGATGAGTGGGTTAATTCAGGTGAAAAAGATTTTTCTGCGAAATTAGCGATTTCACCAAAGTAGAAGCTCACAATTTTACTCATTTTGCTGCTTAAGCAACATTTGCTTTTAAAAAAAAAAAATTAATTACTTTGCTCATCTCTACTGAAGACAGGGGTGGCTTTTTTCTGTGTCTGACAATAAATGAATTACTAGCCAAACTTTGTAATGCAGCACTTTTTTTTGTCTTTAGCTGTGCTTCCCCCCAGCAACTAATGAGGTGTGGAGAGAGCTGGAGTAAAAGTGCACTGGCCCCAAACTGTGAAACAGAGCTTTCAAGTATGTCAGTGTTTAGGTTTTTCCTTTAGCTGTTGCAGAGCCTGGGGGGAGATTTTGTAGTAATGTTAAAATATAGGTGTACCATATATATATATATATATATATATATATATATATATATATATAGTACAGACCAAAAGTTTAAAAACACCTTCTCATTCAAAGAGTTTTCTTTATTTTCATGACTATGACAATTGTAGAGTCACACTGAAGGCATTAAAACTATGAATTAACACATGTGGAATTATATACATAACAAAAAAGTGTGAAACAATTGAAAATATATGTCATATTCTAAGTTATTCACCTTTTGTAGCCACCTTTTGCAGCAGACACATCTCTAGAACAACTGATAAGAGGAGACTGTGTGAATCAGGCCTTCATGGTAGAATATCTGCTAGGAAACCACTGCTAAAGAAAGGCAACAAGCAGAAGAGACTTGTTTGGGCTAAAGAACACAAGGAATGGACATTAGACCAGTGGAAATCTGTTGGTCTGATGAGTCTAAACTTGAGATCTTTGGTTCCAACCACCGTATCTTTGTGCGATGCAGAAAAGGTGAACGGATGCACTCTACATGCCTGGTTCCCACCGTGAAGCATGGAGGAGGAGGTGTGATGGTGTGGGGGTGCTTTGCTGGTGACAGTGTTGGGGATTTATTCAAAATTGAAGGCATACTGAACCAGCATGGCTACCACAGCATCTTGCAGTGGCATGCTATTCCATCCGGTTTGCGTTTAGTTGGACCATCATTTATTTTTCAACAGGACAATGACCCCAAACACACCTCCAGGCTGTGTAAGGGCTATTTGACCAAGAAGGAGAGTGATGGGGTGCTGCTCCAGATGACCTGGCCTCCACAGTCACCGGACCTGAACCCAATCAAGATGGTTTGGGGTGAGCTGGACCGCAGAGTGAAGGCAAAAGGGCCAACAAGTGCTAAGCATCTCTGGGAACTCCTTCAAGACGGTTGGAAGACCATTTCAGGTGACTACCTCTTGAAGCTCATCAAGAGAATGCAAAGAGTGTGCAAAGCAGTAATCAAAGCAAAAGGTGGCTACTTTGAAGAACCTAGAATATGACATATTTTCAGTTGTTTCACACTTTTTTGTTATGTATATAATTTCACATGTGTTAATTCAGTTTTGATGCCTTCAGTGTGAATCTACAATTTCCATAGTCATGTACTATATATATATATATATATATATATATGAATAATATATATATATATATATATATATATATATATATATGGACAGATTAAAAGTAAAACATATCTGCAGCAGTATTGCATCAGCATTCACCTAATAATTACAGTATACATTTTTCTTCTCTCCAAACAGGATAGGTTTGTAACCTCAGCCTCGGGCATGGAAAGGCTACATATCATGATTTATATCAAGAAGACCGTAGGAGATGGGCTTGCAGAGGTAAATGACTCTGGAGCCCACGTGAAGTGAAAAAATAGTTATATTGTGCTAAACACAAAAAATGACAAAATAAAATGTCTTTCTTCATGTTTCATACAGAGAGGATTGTGTCAAATGTTTTTTGCTGTCAGATTTCTGTTCCAATCAAGCAGCTGAACACACACTGTAGCACTGATGCTGATCAGCAAATCAGCATGCAAAAAGAAAAAAAAAGAAGCATTTTTACATATACATGGATTACACGCTGCTAAAAAAAAAAGGTATTCTCATTGAGTGATTAAGTTCCACAGTGATGAAGGGAACAGTACGCAAGGCGATGTCTTTGTCAACAGGGGCACAGGCAGAGAGAAAAACATGAATAAAAGGATGAATTCCGCGCCAGTAAAATTAGTGAATCTACCTAAAGCTTAAAAACCAGAACAATAAATGGATTTATTGAACCGTGCAAATTAAATTAAATAATTAAGCTGCTCCTCGGTGGTGCAGCGATTTGCTGCAAAAATTGGAAATAAAAAGATGTAGAGGGCGCTAGTAAGTCTAATGGGTGTTACACCTGTGGGTAATTTAGAGTGCAACATCAATTGAGTGAGTGGGTAATTATAAACAACACAAGTGCATATCATACTTGAATACCATGTGATAATTTAGGGCAATTGGTCTGCATAAAGAAATACCATCCAATATGTCACCAGTGAAAAAAACAATATTAATACATATATATGAAAATAAAGTGCAATAATGATCACAGTGAAAAAATATTTGAGAAAAAGTCCCATAAAAGCCTCAAAATAAATTGGTGACTGATTATTGTGGAATTTGATTTGTGGATGCGTCTGATTCCTTCACCACTGCATACTGTGCTCCACCCAAAGTGCTACGGGGATGCTATGCTCTTACCAGACGGTGAGACCTCTTAGTTAAAATTAGGTCAGAGAAGCAGGACAGGATAAATGCCTGTTCACACTGCGAGCGTAGCTGGATCACGATGGGACCATAGATGCAACTGAAATGCTCACAGGATGGTGGAAACAGATATGGAGAAAATCATAGTGTATTACCTTTTATTTAAAAAAAATATAACTAACATGCACAGCCAAATGGCCTCTTACTATGGCAGGTGCCTGCCTGGCACTGGGACTTGTAGCGTAGCAAAAGCTCTCCGTTCAAGGATCTCATCAAACGCTAGGTGCGGCTGGATGCCAAAGTAGGGGACACTGGGTGGTCTGTTACGAGTAGAGGGAGCCAGATGTCGCCGCCGACATATGTTTCGTACACAGGTACGTCATCAGGGGGGCGTGTCTGGCCGCTAGGGATTATGGTATTTGTAGGCTGGGGTAAGTAGAGCCCGCTGTTGTGTATCTGGGATAGAGCGCGCTCACGCTGGCAGTCCCAGGGTCACGCTGCTGCACGTACATACTACCAGCCAGCCTATTACATATTTGAGACAACTCAAACAATAGGAACTTTAAACAGATCTTTAACAATACCCGTTATCTTTTCATTATGGCAAAATTATTTGTATACAATATATATGTAAACAAGGGTACACAAATTGATATCGGGTACTGGATTTTGGCTCTCAATTTAAAAAAATAAAATAATGTGTAAATTTTATTTGTTGTGCCGCGCATGGAAGCAAAAGAGGTTTCATGCTTATTTATAAGCCCATTATTGAAATTAGAATAGAAAGTTGGCAAACAATACAGATTAATTAAAAATAAGATTAAAATACAATTACTTTTAAAATATAAAATAAAAGATAGGATTACAATTAAAATTGACCATAGAAGTCTATATAATCATTGGGGTGACTTCTACTGGTCACAAAATAGAATGCCACCATATATATATATACAAGGTATATATATATATATATATATATATATATATATATAACCACATTAAATGGGTAGAAAGTGGGAATAGTTGTTTAGCCATCATTATATTATTGGATTGATGTATGTTTGTACACATAGAGTGCTACAAGGAGAAGGGCCAATAGATTCTCAAAACACATCTCTATAATCAACTATGACTTTTTTTGATGGCAATGAGTTACTGTCGAAGATTGCTTGTCATAGTGGGCTAGACATTTGCCAAAAAACAATTTAGATCTAATTCGACATTCATTCCTAAGGGATGCATGGTTTTGATTCTATGGATCCACATTGTTTCATTTTGGGACACGCTTTGTTTCATGTGGGTCCCTCTCCAATGTCTGGATATTTTGTCTATACCATAGAAAGTGCAATGAGTGGGATCACTTTGATGTTTTTCTAAAAAGTGTCGAGATACACTATGATTTGGAAATTTGTTTCGAATATTGGCTAGATGTTCATTTAATCTGATCCTTAATTTACGAGTAGTTCTCCCTACGTACTGCAGGGGACATGTACATTCAAGAACATATGTGACGTGGTCTGAGTTACATGTGATAAATGGTTTGATTTGAAATTCCTCATTTGTAGTCTCTGATTTAAATTGTATACGCTTCTTGGATGTTCCTGATTTACGAGTGGTTTTGCATGCTTTGCACCTATTGCAATAATGGAACCCTGGAATGTCCAGAAACGTGAGTGTTTTTTCTGGTGGATCTGGTACATTGTATGCAATTTAACAAGATTGGCCAATGTTTTTTGTATATGGCCTCTATTTCTTTATATTGTCTATTGAATCCCTGTTTCTCTTTGTTGGTCTTTTTTTTGGTTTAGTAGCCAGAAGGGATTGTCTGTCCATTATAGCTACTTCTCTTTTGGCTTTATTTAGTGCCTCTTCTGGATATCCTTTTTCTATAAATTTACCCGTTAGCTGATCTGCTTGTGATTGGTAGCCCTCCTCTACCACATAATTCCTTTTTAACCTCATAAATTGTCATTTGGGTATGCCATTTAGTCAGCGTGGATGGTGGCAACTGGATGTTGGAACAAATCCATTTCGGTCTGTGGGTTTAAAGTTAATGTTTCAAAACTTTCTCTCCTTTTTTTTTTCTGATAGTTAGATCTAGATAGTTCACGGATGTCATACTGATTTCTGCTGCGAATTTGAGTCCATATTTATTGTGATTCATGGTTGGAAATGAATTGGAGAAGATCGATTTCTGGACCCTCCCAAAACACAATCACGTCGTTGATGTATCTTTTATAGAATTTCAACGATAAGTGTCTTTGATGACAAATCGACTCTTGTTCCCACTTGTTCAAGACAATATTGGCTACACTGGGAGCATAGCGGGCTCCCATGGCTACACCTACTAATTGAGTGTAGTAATAATTGTTGGCCCAGAAATAGTTATTATTCATGTCCAATTTGAGCCATTTCAGTAGGTAATTGATTTGTTCTATTGGCATTTTTGCATCTTGCGTTAATGCCCATTCTAGTGCTTGGATGGCATCTTGATTCTGTATATTGGTATACAGTGACTCTACATCTATTGTTGCCAGGATTGTTTGTTTGGTCGCTGTCAGTTTTTGAACATCCACTAGTAGGTCCCTACTATCTTTTAGGAATGAGGGGCTTTGGCTAACTAATGGCTTGAAAAAGGTGTCTAAATAATCACCAAGTCTCGAGAAGAGTGATCCAATTCCACTCACGATTGGTCTTCCGGGAGGATTTTCTATATTTTCGTGAATCTTTGGAACAGTATAAAGTACAGGGATTTTTGGCGCACAAGGTACTAGATAGCTGGCTTCTTGTGTGGACAACATTTTCAAGGTAGATCCTTCCAATACCCAAGATTTGAGTTGTTCTTTTAATGTAAAGGTAGGATCTCCTTTCAATCGTTTGTATGTTTCTCCCTCACTGAGCTGAGATTGCATCTCTTCATAATAATGTTTGCGATCCAGAATGACAAGGCCTCCGCCTTTATCGGCTGGTCTAATCACTATCTGTTTGTTTTTTTCAATAGATTTGATGCCTTCTTTGATGGTGCTATTCGATCTTTTTTTCTGAATTGATAGTTCTCCTATTTCATCCTGGACCATCTTCCGAAAAACTTCTATGTGATGGTTGAGATTTTTTTGAGGATTAAATACTGATTGGTTTTTGAGGTTACTATGTAAGTATGGATCTGGAATGGTTAGAATGTTGTCACTCGTACTTGGGGTCTGTTTGGCAAAGTGTTTTTTAATATTCAATTTGCGAATATGTTTCTCGACATCTATAAAGATTTCAAATGTATCTAGGTCTTTGTGGGGAGCAAATTTGAGGCCTTTTTGAAGAACCTCTATCTCCTGGTCTGAGAGTTCTACACCTGCCAGGTTGTAGATGCCCTCCATCAATCTTTTCTTCTCCTTTTTTCTTTCTACCTCTTCCCCTTCTGCCTCTTTTGCGGATCTCTCTTTGGGAGACTGGGGTGACTTCTGTGTACTGTGGTATGTATCTTTCCCCTCTCTTCCTTCCCCCCCCCTGGTATGGGGTGTGGTTGGGTCCTGGTCAACCTCTATAGTAGCTTCTAGGTCTTCCACGTGGGGGTCTTGGTGGGTATGGGTATCTGTATGGTTCTTGATAGTAAGGATCCCCTCCTCTGTATTCTTGTGGTGGATATTGATTATATCCATCTCCTGGGTATGGGTGAGAATAGTACCCCAGAGTAGGATAATCATTGGTCCTTGATATAGGTTTTTGGGGTTTGGACCCCTGTTTTTTAATTGGTTGTTTTTTCACTATTTCTTTTTTTGGAGTGCTAGAGCCTTGAGATGTGGATTGAACAGGTTGCGACATGAGAGGTTGAATTGTTTCTTCCTCTATTGTAGATTCTGGGGATGGGTTGATACTTCCCCCCGTTTGCCATTTATATACTTTGTTCATTTCATAGCCTTTAGTGTCTCTTTGGAATTTTTTGAGTTTTTTGTTTTTAATATCCCCGACATATTTTTAAGGTTTTTGATTTTTCCATATATTCTCCATTTGTTTGCAAAGGTTCCATTTTCTCTTTGAGTTCTGCGATTTTTTTTGTCTATAATCGCATTTTTTGTTTTTCTTCTTTGTATCATAAGTTGTAAAAGTTTTTGCTCGCAAGCATTGAAGAATTGATACCATTCTTCACTCATTTAGGCACTATCTATTCCATCATTAGGTGTGACATCCCATCTGAGTCTTCGTGGTGTAAGGTTATGTTTAATATACATTTCTAATGTTGCTATATCCCACCAAAGCCTAATTTGTTTTTCCATCTCATACTGAAGCTGTTTAAAGCTTTTGGAGAGATCTAGTAATGGAGTGGGATGTTCTTTGAAAATGTCATCTATGTTAATATGACGATCATTCATGAAGTCAAAGACATCCATGGCTGCGTGAAAAATGTGATAAGGTACCACCAGTGGTGACTTAACAAAAAATGAATAAAAGCCTACAAATACCACAATCCCTAGCGGCCAGACACGCCCCCCTGATGACGTACCTGTGTACGAAACATATGTCGGCAGCGACATCTGGCTCCCTCTACTCATAACAGACCACCCAGCGTCCCCTACTTTGGCATCCAGCCGCACCTAGCATTTGATGAGATCCTTGAACTGAGAGCTTTTGCTACGCTACAAGTCCAAGTGCCAGGCAGGCACCTGCCATAGTAAGAGGCCATTTGGCTGTGCATGTTAGTTATATTTTTTTAAATAAAAGGAAATACACTATGATTTTCTTCGTATCTGTTTCCACCATCCTGTGAGCATTTCAGTTGCATCTATGGTCCCATCGTGATCCAGCTACGCCCGCAGTGTGAACAGGCACTTATCCTGTCCTGCTTCTCTGACCTACTTTTAACTAAGAGGTCTCACCGTCTGGTAAGAGCATAGCATCCCCGTAGCACTTTGGGTGGAGCACAGTATGAAGTGGTGAAGGAATCAGACGCATCCATGAATCAAATTCCACAATAATCAGTCACCAATTTATTTTGAGGCATTCATGGGACTTTTTCTCAAATATTTTTTCACTGTGATCATTATTGCACTTTATTTTCATATATATGTATTAATATTGTTTTTTTCATTGGTGACATATTGGATAGTATTTCTTTATGCAGACCAATTGCCCTAAATTATCACATGGTATTCAAGTATGATATGCACTTGTGTTGTTTATTATTACCCACTCACTTAATTGATGTTGCACTCTAAATTACCCACAGGTGTAACACCCATTAGACTTACTAGCGCCCTCTACATCTTTTTATTTCCAGAGAGAAAAACATGACAAAGGTTTAAGTCCTTCACAGTTTCAGAGAAAAACAAAAACATTTCACCTCTTATGAAATCTAAAAGGGATTGACCCCTACTATATGTTTTATGATGTTAAAGGTATCTTTCTAAAATATAGACTGTTTTTTTTCTCATATTTACTATTATAGTCACTGATTGGCTACATTAATAGACTGTACAATTTAGCAAAGCATCTTGCATCCAGTAACACAAATTGATTCAATGTTTTTTGGACTTTATATAACTGATGACTTACCATATACATTCAGAGAAAGTAATTTTTAGATCTCATTGTCCCCCATGGAATAAAAGACCAAGACAAGGGTGAGGTGTTGTAACCACAATAAAGCGTGTGGATTTGTTCTTAAAGATAAGGTATATTTTCACCCCGGGCCTCTCTCCCTTAGGGTTTAACTGGTGGACAAACAAGGGTCTTTTACGAATAGCTGATCTTTGTTATCATAAAGGGATATTGTCAGAAAGAACACTGGTAGACAAATATCAAATGCCAGTGACTGAACGTTTCAGATATACGTAACTATACCACTTTTTGCAAACTATCGCTCGTAAAGGGGATCTAACTACTATGACTTCTGTGGAGTATGTATGTAAACAATATGACAAAGTCAGAGGCCATATTCCCGCTATTTATTCTATCCTATCATATACCTCGAAAAGCTGAGCTATATGCTCCAATGGGAGCAGGATCTTCAGGAGACATTTGAGATTGATGAATGGCACAGGCTGTCGGAATCAGCATCTCATTCGATCATGAATACTTCCATTATACAGGCTAATTACAAGGTCTTGCTGAGATGGTATATGGTTCCGGCTAGACTGGCCGCTTTTGTGACGGGTGCCACTCAGGAATGCTTTAGAGGATGTGGCCAGACGGGTTCCACCTACCATATGTGGTGGACCTGTCCTAGGGTCCGGAGGTTCTGGATCAGGGTGTACAATTTAATCTATTCCCTGACCCAGATTAATTTAGTTAAATCTGCTAAACACGTGCTCCTGGGGGGTAAGGTACCCGACGCTTCTGGATCCCAGAGACGGCTGGTGGCATTCATATTTACCTCAGCGAAAATAACCATAGCGAGAAACTGGAAGTCTGCGGCCTTGCCATTTGATCAACTGAAATACAAATTGTCTTGGCTTATGCTGAATGAGCGGCTAATGGCAATGACGCAGGACAAGATGAAGCAGTTCTATAAGGTCTGGCACCCATGGATCTGCTACTTGACTGGCGTTCCTGGGTCGAGTGGTTCTTAGGTTTGGTCTTGTGGATTACTTTAAGGAGCGCAGAGCCTCAACTCCCCCCCCCCTTCATTTCTTTCCCACTGTCTCCTTTCTTGTCATTGTCATCCTTTATTCTGCTTTACCACCTTTTCTTTTACATATCCGAAGTATTGCTAAGAAACGTCTACTTTGCCTATTACATGCTGTGGAGTTTCATAAGCTATAGGAGGTTGTATCCTCAAAAGGCAACGGCACTTTGTTATGTGAACCAGATTGAAAAATAATTTCTTATGGAAAGACGTTACTTTTGTATGTTTATATGAAAAATTAATAAACGTTATTGGAAAATAAAGATAAGGTATATATCAGACACAATGAGGGTTATTAACTAAAGGCAAATCCACTTTGCAATAGATGTGCAAACTACAAGTGTAAAGTGCTCTTGAAATTGCACTGAAAGTGCACTTGGAAGTGCAGTCGCTGAAGATCCGAGGGGGGCATGCAAGGACAATAAAAGAAAAAGAATTTTAGCTTACACATGATTGGATAATAAAATCAGCAGAGCTTCCCCTCAGATTTACAGCGACTGCACTTGCAGTGCAATTTTCAAGTGCACTTTGCACTTGTAGTTTGCACTTGTAGTGCAAAGTGGATTTGCAAATAACCCCCTATATCCTCAATGAGGGTCTGGTATGCATTTAATGGAGTAGCCACATACACAATACCCCCCCAAAAAATGCTTCTCCCTCTCAAAATCTAACACATGGATTTCCCCGGGCCACGTGCCCTCAACATTGGCTGGGTACCTTGACTGGGACAGGTACTTTTTAGATTTTTATGAACACCTTACTCATTCTTATGTGTGTGTGTGGTGGGAGGTGGGGGGGGGTGCATATCAGGTGACCCCTTATTTTAGAAGAGACTTCCAGATTCCAATAAGCCCCCTGCCCGCAGACTCCTCCAACCACTCGACATGCTTGCCACCCTCTTTCCTGGCCAGCTAGGTAACAATCTGATATGTTTTTTTTGCATGGGATCCTTCTTAGATCCATTACAGACCAAGTTTCGAAGGAAATCCCACACCAATTTGTCTTTCTTTACATGTCAGCCATCATCTCTATGCCTTTGTTTGCATTCACCTGTCATCCATAGCTAAATTGGCAGGGTGGGGCTGCTTGTTAGGATGCTAGAAGCTGTAGTAATACCACTGTTAAAGGGGTTGTAAAGGTTCGTCTTTTATTTTCTAAACAGGTTCCTTTAAGCTAGTGCATTGTTGGTTCACTTACCTTTTCCTTCGATTTTCCTTCTAAATGTTTTTTTCTTTGTTTGAATTTCTCACTTCCTGTTTCTCCTCAGTAAGCTTTCCACCATCATCCAAGCGGTGTGAAGTCATTTAGAACAGCTTACTGAACACCTTACTGAGGAGGAACATGAAGTGAGAAATTCAGAGAAAGAAAACAAAGAGAAAAAACATTTAGAAGGGAAATCGAAGGAAAAAGGTAAGTAAACCAACAATGCACTAACTTAAAGGAACCTATTTAAAAAATAAAAAACAAACCTTTACAACCCCTTTAAATATTTACTTTCCGCTACTTTATTTTAGACGTTCAACTTGACAGAACACCCCTTATAGTTTGGCCATTCAATGAGCTCCAAACATGCAAAATTCAGACCGAACAAGGGTTTGGTCGTGACTCAAAGCCCATCTTTTCTCACATGTACAGGATGGTTGAGGGAATAATCATGAATTGGTAGCATTGTCCACTTAGGACATTAGCAGTTACTTTTCTGTACTTGCAGCTTGTATAAAGGGATGGCACATGGGGAAATGTGCATGGATTCCAAACATGTACTACATGTACAAGTTTTTTTATTATTATTTAGGGGGGCTGTGCAAATTAACTTTTAATCGATCGATTAATCTTTAATTTTTTTGATCGATCAAAATCTTTTTGATCGATTAAAACTCTTTTGATTGGTACTCATCTCTCCGCCGGCTTCTGGGCCTTCAGGGAGTTCTGTTGGAGATCCGGTAATGTCACGGACACCGGCGGGGCTTGCCGTGTCTATCTGAAGGGCTTCTTTGCTGTGCCTTCATATCTGCATGCCGGGGGGACCTTACTATCTGCCACATGCAAGGGCTGTTACACGTCCCTCTATCAACCTGGGATTCTACAACCATCCATTGGGAGTTGTGATAATTCCCTTCATGGGATATCTACATGCCGACGGACTGATGTTAACTTCTCCTCATCTGGATTCAGCAGTGGTATCATTGTACACATTTTTATACCAGTATCATACTTGGCTACATGTTATTATGACTGTTTTTTGTACCGGTTGGTATTACTCGCACCATTTTTACAGTTTATGTAGCTACATCGATTTTATCTCCAGTGAAATATTTATTGTGTTACCTACTTGAAGACTATAAAAGTTTTAATGCTATTCCCATCGAGCGCTGCCTTTGTGAGTTTTTTTGTATCCTGCTATGCATTTTTCCAGTTGTTGGAAGCTGCACTGGGAATCTCTATGTGCGGTGTAATTAATCGAAATTAGTCGATTAATCGATTAAAAAAAAAAACGATTAATCGAACACAAACATTTTGATCAGTAACAGCCCTATTATTATTATCTTCATTGACATTTATTTCATTTCTACATATGATACACTACTGTGATGGCCAGTGAGAAGAATGCTCCTTACACTTGTGGTCATTGGAGGAATTACCCCCTTACAGATAGCTAAAAAGATCATTGGTGTCAGTGGGAACTTATCTGAGAGGCAGAAATTGCGCACTGCTCAAAGATCCCCTAGCAACCTCTGAAGGAACACTGGTTAAGAAACATGGATCTATTCTAGACCTTTATTATCATATACTGTTTTACAGCAAAAATCAAAATTTGCAAATGTTTTAAAATTACTTAATATTATTATAACGTTTCTAATTGGATCATCTCCAATCTAAATCTGTGTAGGCATACAGGACACACCTTGTGCCTATAATGCCCACATATCTGTGCCTATAATGCAAATCTTTTATGCTAAAAGTTATAATATTTTTTTCTTCCTGGATATTGAAAAATGTACACATATTTATTTTATTTGCATTAAATGTACCACCTCCATAATCATAACAAAAAATAATTCATAACATATACTGTAAGTTCACTGAATATAAAAGTTTAGACCACAATCTTATGGCACTTGTTCGTTTCATATTTTTCTTTACACAGACTTTGCTGTATCTTTGGACAAATCAGTTAAATGATTATTCATGCATTGCATAAGTTCATTTATGAATATATGCATGTAATTACTATGTAAATGTTAATTTGGCTTCCTAATAATTTTCCAGTCATGATTCTTTGATGTACATGCCTAATGTCTTCTTTCAGGCTTGTGTGATATGCACCACACAATGCTCAAAAGAAAACCATATGTTTACTGAGTTAGCAGATTAAAGGGAACCTATGATGAGGTATACACAGGCTGTCATTGCTGACCTTCATTTAAAAATGCTTGCTGCCTGACAGCCTAGAATAAGGACAACTCCTGATTAAAATGCTTGTTCCAGTGAGAAACAGCTGAAGCTAGAAGAACATCATGACAGCCAGGCAATTTCTATTAAGACAGATCAGTGGCAACCCACATTTTCTTTTCAGTGCAGCTTTTTCTTTAAAGCCCAACTTTAGAAAATTGATGTGTCTGAAGATCCATCGTCTCTCCAGAAAATAAAGACCTGTAATCCAGTGCTGCAGTTTGTGCCCACCACAGCAGGTCCTGCTGCTACTTCTTGTTGTAACACCATAATGTCTCTGCAAGTCTTTTGGTACCTGAAAGTGCCCTGACGCTGGAAATTTAATGCCTAGACTTGGACACCTAAAGAAGGGTTTTCCCACTCAGCAGTCTCTGCAGAGAGAAGGTTCGAGTCCTACCATGTCAAAGGACCAAAGATTGAGTTGAGTTAAAGGGGTTTTTATTTTTTAACTCAGCAATTAGTTGGAGGTGAGGTTAGAGCAGTGGTCACCAAACTACAATCCATTGATTGTTATAAACCAGCCCCTGCAAAGAGAATGCTCTATGTGCTGAGGGGGGTACTGTACATGGGAGGAATCTGTACTCAGGGGTTGGGTCTGTACTGGGAAGAGATCTTTACTGGGTTAGGCTTACTGAGGAGGACATACAAAAAGGGAGCCGCTGCCCAATGCTGTATCCTGGTCTAGGTCAACAAGGCCCAGGCCTAGGGCAGCACTTTGCAGGGGAGCAGCACGGAAAGAGTCCCTGCAGACTTGCGCTACACTGTTAGTCCTTTGAGTTGGACTTGGCAAATTAATCTAGTGCCCCCATAAAGCAGCCGCACTGCTTCTGGTATGCAGCAGGCCGGCATTCCGCAACTGTGGGGGGGGGTGCTTCTAATTTTAACTTTCCAATCAAACCTCCCTCACTGTGCTATATATGTTCTTCTTAGTCCTCTCCATAAAATTATCAGAAATTTGTGCCTAAAGTAAAACTATAGGGAACACTTTTTTTTCATTTTGGATAGAGTAAGGGAAGGTTACAGCCCCGGTCAGTTTAGTTTTTACCATCCCTGTCCCATTGCAGAGATTTCCCTTTATTTCCTGCCCCATAGCCAATCATAAAGTGAGAGGAAATCTTTTTTTTTTTTTTACAGCAATGGCATGCATGGCTTCCTCATAACAGCTGTTGTAGGGAGAGTGACAGTACGTGCTAGGCACTGGAACATGTAGCATTCCAGCACCAGACTATGTAATAGGCACCATCATGCAAACTGGTCTATTTCCCTATTATACCTATAGAGTTCCAGCTGTGATATCATTGAGAGAAACAGTGTAGGATACAGAGCCTATAAGGTAATTCTCACTAAATACCAATGATGAGGCGCTATTTCCATCTAGCATATGAACACCATTCTCCCCACTGACAGAAGGGGCATTATTCCTTTCACCTATCACAGACACAGGGGCATTTCTTACTTTACGGAACACAGTTTCATACTGAGCACTGATGGCATGCCATTTATTAGTCTGGCCACTAATACCGAGGCTTTTTTTACTCCCACTGATGCCAGGACATTTATTCCCTCTAATGATCATCACCGTAAGCACATTTTTACTTACCACTGACATAGGGGCATTACCTACTCCCACTGACGAACAATTCTACAACATTTTGTACTCCCACTGATTAACAAGATAGGAACATTTTTACTTCGACTAGCCTCTGATGCATTTTACAATTACTGATCACAGTCCAGCCCTCAAATTTAACTTGGATAGTGATGGGCCCTTTACTTACAAAGTTTGGAGACTCTTTGGTTAGGTATTAGTGTAGGGGGAGCATTCCTAGGGATGAGCTTTAAAATGACTTACGGTAATCAATATTTTCTTAACACTCAAGTAGTAATACTTTTAAACATTACAATTACAACTCACTTTGTTGAAGCAAGAGCTATGTATTAAATGAACTGCAACCATGGAAAATGCAGTGAGTCCTTTTGGTTTGAAATTGAGCAGTTTCTGGAAAATGCATGTGCATATTTACTTAGCCTGTGTTTTTTTCTAACCAGAAATCCCTATATGGCATTTAAACCATGGCCGGCAAGCTTAAAATGTCCAATAACATGGGGCTTGGGATGAGCCAGCCTTTTCATTATAAATAAGGGGTTCAGAGCAGCTGTGTGTCTGGCCTTGTATTATAAAGCTGATGTATGGAGAAGGCAAAAAAAACATAAAAACTATTTATAGATTTGAGGGCAGAAGTCATTTAAAAAACAGCTTTTTGATTTATTTATTTATTTTTTGCTACAAGGATTTTCGTTTTTTTTAAAAGGCTTTATCTTCAAGGGGTGGTATTTTGTGGTATTCATTTCATTTGGGTGTATATTAGGCTCCATGCACACTGAAGCTGATAAACTGAAGTTTATTGGTGTTTTGGCTTTTTTTTTTTTAAAGCCCATAAACCGAACTCTATGTTAGCCTATGTGCCCATGCACACCTGGGCGCTTTTTCAGTGTTAATGAGCTTTGGAGTTTATTGGCTTTTTTCTGAACGCCCGGAATTTGCGTTCAAAATGCAGTTTTTCGGCGAGGAAAAATGCTAAAAAACGCAAAATGCCAAAAAACTATCAAAAACGCTAAAAAACGCAGAAAAGCGCCGAAAAATTCTGTTTTTTAGCGTTTATTTATCCATTGAAAAAAAAAAAAGATGATAAAAGCTACACTGAAAAACGCTGATTAAAGCTATTGAAAAAATGCTAAAAAACATTGCAAGGCTCCCTGCAAAGCTACTGGTGTTTTTTTTTATAGCTTTTATCAGCTTCAGTGTGCATGGAGCCTAAATCTTTCTTTTATGTTGCTAGGACCTTTTTAAGTGTGGGATGCTCAAAGTGCAGCATTCACTCATTGTTGACAAATGTGTTCCTGGAGCTGACTTCTGTTTACAACATGCTGCTGCATTGTTTGAAAGGAATAAATATAAGTATGAATCTAAACAATATTATACCACTCAAATTCACCACACTTGCCTATCCCCAGAGTAAAAATAAGTTACACAAAAGCCGGTTATGCCTATTCCCCCGGTAATTATACAGTAAGGCCTCTTACACACTATCAGTTTTCCTTCAGGTTTTTCTCTTCAGGTTTACCAAAACTATGTAGTACAAGGGCCTGCCTGATTGCATACAAATTGAGACTCTTGAGGTTTGACCTCATATTAGATGGATTTGGTAAACCTGAAGAGAAAAACCTGAAGAAAAACTGATAGTGTGTAAGAGGCCTTACTGTCCTATTTTGGTCTTGCTGATTTAAACTGACCTGCCAATAGACACATTTACACATTTTATCATTTGTCGCCTTCTAATTCTAGTAGTAAAATACCTGCATGTGTCTCTGGTTCATTTTAGCTTAGTCTTGCTCATTAAAACTGTAGATAGGAGAGTTCTACATTTATGTGAGCAAGGACAAACTGGCTCTTTTGTATTCATTGGTCAATATGTCACTGCTAAAACTACTAAAAAAAGGTTTTGTTTAAAACTGATATATATTAGCTAACTGTACAAGAAAAAAACATCAAGTGTTTGTGTTTGTCCCATGTCACCCTTGAAGCCACATGAAAAGCACCCTCTCCTTTCTGTATGGCATATTTACAATTTATTTCTTGCATTGGCTACTGTGGAAATGTTATATATGTTTTTGCATTTGTTGATTTTTTTTTACCTGATGGTTGATATTGTGTTGTATATTCATTTGTTTTAAAACTTATTTTTTTAACATTTCTTCAATTGCTTCCTGGTATCCAGGCTAGGATAAAATGATGTCATACATCCCATGAGTCTTCATGGGCATTTTTTTTCTTTCATCCAAAGGGGGGTCTTTCTCGGTTAAGCAAACCCTCCTGTCTGCATACCTGAGCTAAAGGCAGATGGATATTAGGATGCTACAGAAATCATCTGCTCTGATTCAAGATAAACACAGTTATGCCTCATACACACGATCAGTTTTCCCGACGAGAAAACTGTGAGGAGAGCTTTTGGCCGGGAATTCCAGCCGTGTGTATGCTCTTTGAATTTTTTCCGACGGGAAAACTGCCCAACTGTTTTTGGCAGTTTTCCTATGGAAAAAACTGCAATAGAGCATACACACGGCCGGGATTCCCGGCCAAAGCTCCATCACAGTTTTTCTGTCGGGAAAACCGGCTGTGTGTAGAGGAAAGATTGAATCAAGCAGGATCTCGGCTTTCCCCTCGGGATTTCCGACAGGGACTTTTCTCAAACTTTTCCTGTGGGAAATCCTGCATGTGTGTATGGGGCTAATGCCGCGTATACACGACCGTTATTCATGTCATGGAAAAAAACAACGTTTTTCTCTACGTGATTCCTCTCAAGCCTGCCTTGCATACACACAATCCTGAAAAAAAATGCTCGAGCAAAGCGCAGTGACGTACAGCACGTACAACAGCACTATAAAGGGGAAGTTCCATTCAAATGGCGCTACTCTTTGGGCAGCTTATGCTAATTTCCCATCTCAAGACCTGCTTCTGAGTATGCACGTTTTTTCCCCCTCGTTAAAGCGTACACACAACCGTTTTACACGATGTGAAAAACGACGACGTGAAAAACGACGAGAAAAAATAGAGCAGGTTCTAAATTTTTAATGCCCATTTTTCTCTTAGAGAAAAATGCTCTGGAGCCTACACACGACCGTTTTTATGACCAATTTAAAAAATTGCATTTTTCTCGTCATGAAAAACGTGTGTACGCGGCATAAGAGGCTGTTTTTCAAAGTGATTTTTCAATAAAATAAAGCATGTAAATATGGATGGATGGGTGAGTTTGCATTAAATAATAAAACTAAATTAAATACAGTACTATCTTCAGTTTATGGTGCTCAGATGCAGTTTCGTTTTGCAGTTCCTATATGCAAAGGTCAAAGCTTGTGATTAATTGAAAAAGTGAAAGATGCTGCTTAGGCTATCTTATGGGAGCCTGAACCCAGCTAAAACTTTTTAGTTTAAGATATGTACCTTTTAACTTTTTTATGAATTTTGCATCCCCATTTGGGAGATTTTGCATTACTTCCAGTCTGATGGCCATCGGATAGATCACGAAGTGATGAAAACAATAAGTGAGCACATGGGGTCCCTAGGAGGGATGGACAGCCAATATGTTCAAACTCCAAATGTTCTGTAGCCTAAAGAACCCCTCATTAGATAAGGAATATAAACTATTGTTAGGATTCTATTCTTGTCTGTGAGCCTGCGAGGGGGAGATATCTCTGCAATTTCAGTCAGGGTTTTGGGTGTAAGAACAGGAAGTGAGGGGAAACACAGACAGCATTTAAAGCCTAAAAGAGATTACAACCTTTTGAACATCAAATCTTGTGCAGAAATAAAATAAAAAAAATATGAATTGCTCTTGTATCACATTGAATGTTTGTGAATGCAGTGAACATAGCTTCACTAGGTTATGAGAACATTTTTCTCCTTTAGTAAATTAACCACAGTAAATCTGTATTAGCTACAAGAGGGGTTCATTTGTACTGAAAAGCTCAAAAGCTAGACAGAAGATTACCAAAATTTACCAGACAAAATCATTTTTTAGTGGCAACAGATGGGTGAATAATGACAGGATATCCAAAATACAATGTGTATTCAATGCATGCTGTTTTGCTAGATTAGGTTTGGGTAATGTGCTAGGACATTAATGCCCTTATTAAGTCCTATTGTTTTATTCAGCTGTCTTAAGCAATTTATGATGCACATCATAATCACAGGCCTGCCTGGGCAGCATAGAATTGTAGACAGCGTATAGTCAAATATTAAACTGCTAGTGAACTTTCTACTGAATAAAGCCATGTGACTATTACTCTTTAATAAATAAGCACTGTCATCAGGTAATGCATTTGAGGTAGCTTACATACATAATGGGCCAGATTCAGGTAGAGTTAGGCTGGCGGATCAATGGATCCGCCAGCCTAACTGTCACTTTAAGCCGGCGTTTTTGTTTTCTGTAACCAGTAAACAAGAAACGCCGGGTTGGAGTTCCGATGCGATCGGCGTAATTGAATTTCGCCATTGCATCGTTACTTCAACTTAAAAATGGCGCCGGGGGCGTTCCCGCCGATTTACGCTCAAAAAATATGTTAATGAGCGGAAATCGGCAATTCACGATCTTTTTCGGGCGCGACGCAGTGACTTTACGACTTTTCCGGAAGCGATACGCGACGTATAGATAAAGCAGCCCCCTAGTGGAGTATCCTATGTTAGGTATAGGCGTCGTCATCGCGTCGGAAAAAAACCAAATCGCGTCGTTTGCGTAAAACATTCATGAATGGGGACGTGACGTCATTGACGTTCACTGACAGAACTTGGAGCATGCGCCCTGGGATGCATTGACCCTCGACGCATGCGCAGTACGTTCGCCGCGGGATCGCGCATAGTTAGAATACTACACGCCCTGTACCCGCCCAATTTGAATTCCGCTGGCTCATTTGCGATGCGCTGCCGCAACTTTAGGAGCAAGTGCTTCCTGAATAACAGCACTTGCTCCTAAAATTTCTGCAGCGTAACGCAAATGAGATGCGTTACTCCAGAGAAAAGATGCTCTGATCTACCTGAATCTGGCCCAATATGTATATTATTGCAATTTACAGATAACGCCCTTGCTATAGTTTTTTTAATATGCATTTGCCCAGTACTGGCTGTGACATCAAGGATGGCTGCCTGTGAGGCCTCCAGCGCCTCTAGCTGTGTGTGGGAAAGTGCCTGCACATTACCAGTAGCAGCAGTAAGTTCCATTGCTCAGAAAAGACAGAAAACCCAAACTGCCACTCGCAGAGAGCTGGAAGCTTTACAAGGAGCAGCTAAACAGGAAGGAGACGTGAGGATCAGTGAGGACTGGCTGAAAGTGTCAGACCGCGTACACACAATTGATCCAACCCGATGATAATGGTCCGACAGACCGTTTTCATTGGGTAACCGCTGAAGTGGCCTGATGGTCTGATGTGCGTACACACCATCAGTTCAAAAACCGCTCGTGTCAGAACGCAGTGACGTAAAACACAGTTCAATGCTTCTAAGCATGCGTCGACTTGATTCTGAGCATGCGCATGTTTTTGAACCAATGCTTTTGCGCACTAACGATCAGTTTGGACCGATGGTCAGGCATCCATTAGTCCGATTTTAAAGAAAGTTTTAAAACTTTGGTCCAAAGGACGACAGACCGATGGGCCGTCGGTTTGGACCGATGAAACTGGACTTTAGTCCAGTTTCATCGGTTTAGACCGATCGTGTGTACGCGGCCTCAGAGATTGAAATTTATATAGACTAATAGTATCATAAATTGGTTAGCATCATTAACCCTCCTGGCGATATTCCCAAGTCTGACTCAGGGTTAAATTTTCATGCTGCGATCGGTAACCCCGAGTCAGACTCGGGCTCGCCTCGCTGAGTGCACAGACAGGGTTTACTTACCTTGTTCCTGGATCCAGCGATGCCAACACGCTGTGTGAGCGAGCGGGTGCTCGCTCGATTCACACAGCATCCCCATGTGCCGTCGATCTCCGTTCCCTGCGACGTTACGTCGCACGGGGGCGGAGAAACGGCGCCATATTCAAAAAAGTAAACAAACACATTACATACAGTACAATGTAATCTTATAGATTACAGTACTGTATGTAAAAAATACACACCCTCCTTGCCCCTAGTGGTCTGCCCAGTGCCCTACATGTACTTTTACATAATAAAAAGTGTTCTTTCTCCCTGCAAACTGTAGATTGCCCATAGCAACCAAAAGTGTCCCTTTATGTCAAAAATGGTTTTAGATCAGCTAAAAAACAGCGATAATAAACTATAATTACTTGCAGAATTTAGCGATAGCGATTTGTGGGGAAATTCGTCATAAAAAAAAAAAAAATGACAGCGACAATTCTGCAACTGAGCAAATTTCAGTGTTTTTGATTTCATTACATTATTGAATAACTTTTACTATAATTATATTATTATTTGTTATAATTATTTATAATTATTTATTATATTATAATTTATATATTTTTTTTTTTTAAATGTCATGCCTATTAGACTTTTGTTTGGTCAGATTTAAGTAAGTTATTCCTAAGAATTACAAGCCTACAGTATAAAACGCCAAATTTTCTTGCAAATAATGGTACCGCTTTCAGCACCTAAAATCTGAAAGAATCATACCGCCAGGGAGGTTAACTGTTAATTGTAATAATTGTATTTATGTGAGCAGCTGGAAAAATGGGTTTGATTCACTAAAGGCAAATAGTCTATTCACATTGTAAAGGAATTTGCACTTTGCAAGGGAATATTCTCCTTGTTTAGTGAATGAAATAAAGCTCTGCTGATGTCTATCATCCAATATTGTTGCATGCAAAAATTCCTGTTTTTTTATTTTATTATTATTTCCCTTGTATGTGATTGGGTAATCTGTGCAAAGTGAATTTTCACTACATTAAGTGAGTAGACATTTCCCCTAAAACTTGAAAATTCCCTTACAAAGTAAACTACCTATTTGTTGTTAGTAAATTAAAGTCTCTTAAAGAACACAGAATTATTTACAAACGACAAATCTGCTTTGCACTACAAGTGCAAACTACAAGTGCAAAGTGCACTTGAAATTGCACTGAAAGTGCACTTGGAAGTGCAGTCGCTGTAGATCCGAGGGGGACATGAAAGGGAAATAAAAAAAAAAAAAAAAAACGGGAGCTGCGGTGGCTCAATGCGATTGGCACTGCGCTGACAAGCCGTTCACCTCTGCAGCCAAGGGTTCGGATCCCGGTCTCGGCTGCACGTGAATTGAGTTTGGTGGTCTCAGCCAGGCTCTCGGTGGGTGTGCTATGCGAGGTAAGCCTGCGCTTATTACGCCCACCCCCCTCCCACAAAAAACCACCACACTTACACGCACTCAAAAATTGGGTTAACATGCACGCACTTTGGCCACGCGGTCTCTAAAAAGAGAGGCGAAGGACTAACGTGGCTGGCTGAGCGGGCTAGATCCTCTCACTCCCTCATAGGGGAGTCTCTCTGCCCCGTTGGGCTTCAAAGCGGAGCAGGTAGGGCGGGCTGTGTGGGAGGACCCCCTCACACCCGCCATTGCCACCCGGGGCATGGAGAAAGATGGCAGATTGCCTCTGGGGGAGGTCTGCCTACTCCCAAAACTCCTGCAGCCCGGCTCCTCTCTCGAGTACACGCACAAAATACACTTAAAAAAAAAAAAAAGAAAGGGAAATAAAAGACAGCATTTTATCTTGCACATGATTGGATGATAAAATCAACAGAGCTTCACCTCATTTCAGATCTACCCCTCAGATTTACAGCGAAAAAAGTGTAAAATTTGTTTTGCTGTCTGTGCTCCTGTTCAGAAGTTTTCACTTCACTTTCTTTTAGATTTTCAAATGTTTGGGTTGCCGTGGAAACAAGGATTGGTGATACATCTACAGTGGAGACACCTTTTTTCCCATGAGTAGATTTCCTCTCCCTTCCTGTTTCTCCCTCCATTTATAACCCAGATGTTTGTATCTCAGGGACTGCCTGTATACATTTTTTAAAGTTGAACTCCAGCCAAATTATTTTGTTTTATTGTGAATAGTATTTTTTTTTTATTGCTGCCTGTTGAGGAAGTGTCCCATTACTACTTTCCCTGCAAACAAAACCATAAATTAGAGTCATGCCACGTACACACGATCAGAATTTTCGACAAGAAAACTGTGGATTTTTTTTCCGTCTGAATGTTGGCTTAAACTTGTGTTGCATAAACCCAGTCACACAAATGTTGTCAGAAACTCTGAACGTCAAGAACGCGATGACGTACAACACTACGATGAGCCGAGAACAATTAAGTTCAATTATTCCAAGCATGCGTAGGATTTTTGTGCATCAGAATTGCATACAGACGATCGGAATTTCCGACAAGAACTTTTGCCGTCGGAAAATTTGAGAACCAGCTCTCAAATTTTTGCTGTCGGAAATTCTGACAGAGAAGTTCTAATGGGGCCTACACACGGTTGGAATTTCTGACCAAAAGCTCACATCGAACATTTATGCTCAGAAATTCCGATCATGTGTACGCGGCATAAGAGTTCCCAAAGTAAAGGAAAATACTACCTGCCAGTTGTCACAAAAAACCCTATTGGAAGAATACTCCTTAACTCCAGCAAGTACTGCATTTTTCCTTTCAGTTTGCCCTAAAATTTGCACACCTTTAATAGTTAAAATAAAGAAACAGCACCTATCTACATGCCCCACAAAACCCATGGCCTACTTTGGCTAAATTGATGATGTTTTGATTATCTAGACCTCAAGTGGGAAGGCTCTTTTGTAGAATCATCCTACAATAAAACCTTAATGACACGTCTTGCAAACATCTATTTACAGAAAACCCACCGACCATCTCACATACTTTAGGCATAACTGCTTTCATCCCAAACACATAAAAAAATGTCATCTTTAGTCAGGTTGTAAGATAAAATAGATTGATATGTTGAATGACAATAAACAAAAATGCCCAACAGGAGCATCTCAGGAGAGATTTCAGAAAACAGATGAGGAGGGAAAGGTGCCACTACCTAAGCAGGGAACCGCCCAGGTGTGGGCATCAAATGGTGTTTTTTATTGTTTGCGCAATAAACAAAAAAAGACAGACAATTTAAAAAAAAACAGATAATATTTTTAACTTTTTGCTATATAATTCATATACAATTTAAAAAAAAAATTGTTTAGGTGAAAATGTATTCTTCTACATATTTTTGTACATTGATTGGTTTGCACAAAAGTTATTGTGTCGACAAAAAAGGGGATATATTTATGGTATTTTTATTATAATTTTTTGGTGGTGATCAGTGATTTTTAGCTGGACTGCAACATTGCGCCGGACACTTTTAACACTTTTTTGGGACCATTGACATTTATACAGTGATAGGAGCTAAAAATAGCTACTGATTACTGTATAAATGTCACTGACAGGGAAGGGGTTATCACTAGGGGCCAATCAAGGGGTTAAATGTGTTACCTAGGGAGTGTTTCTAACTGTGGGGGGGTTGGACTGCCTGGAGGAGGAGACCGATAGCTGTTCTTAATTAGTAGGAACAGCAGATCTGTCTTTCCTCCCCTGGCAGAACGGAGATCTATCTATTTACATTGACATATCCCCATTCTGTCTATGTCAGGAGCGATCGCAGGTGGCCAGCAGGCACCACATCCGCCGGCCATGCACATTGGCTCTGGAGTTGAGCCGCGGATGCGCGTTCACCCCCTAGAGCTCTAAAAGCGGCCGACGTACTATGATGGCGATTCGCCCAGGGGTGCCAAACTGCCACAGTACAACTGCATGGATGGTCCTTAAGTGGGTAAAGAGTGTGTTACCCCAACATCTCATATTCCTGGTATGTGCTTGTTGTACCATGTGTTAAAAATGATCCTGTTCTCTTTGCATCGCTTTCTTTGTGTGAAAACCCTGGTGATTTTACCAGCACATACATCTCAGCATGGTCAGTTTTTTGGATTGTGCTAGAAGACTTGTGCTGACACACGATCAGTAAATAAGATAAATTAAACATTTTTGAAGCAAAAACAGTTCTTGTTCCCCATAGCCGCAAGTTTTCTCTCATGCCATTATCTAACGCTAAACTAAACTATGATAGGGAATCCTGGGGATGCTGAACATTATTAGCAAACAAGGAGAAGGCCCTTGTGAGTAAGCCTCACTGCATAGAGTAATAAATGTGGAAGTTGCCAATTAGCATACATGCTGGTGATGTCATAGGTGAAGTGCAAAGACTGTAATCATTTTGTATTTGAATCTACGTCCAATTAAGCAGATGCATTTCTTACTTTTTCTTTCTTTACAAATTACATTTTCCACTACTATTTCACAAGTTACAATTTTTTAAATATAACTACATCTAAGTATTGTAATAGCAGAAAAAGCCCTCAACATCTTGTCATTTTAAACCAATTAACTTATGTGCAGCTTTAGTGCAGCATGAAGAGTCTGTTCAATACTATATGTCAGCATTTAGGTATATCATGCCCTTTATCAGCAATAGAGATTTAAACAGTTTACTGGGAACTAGAATTTTTTCTGTACTTGCTCTGTCATAAATGTAGAAATTAAGGGCTTAATTAGAGAAAGAGTGTATTTTCTTTTCCTTAAGAGTTTAATTGCTAAGAGTGTTTAGAGATGTTACACTTAGCAAAGGCTATAAAACAACCTTTAGAAAAAAAAAATCATAAATATTCAATGCATTTTAATAGAAAATGTAAAAAACAAATGTCTTACCAGCAGTTCGTAAACACACTAGATTCCTATCTATACTATCACAAACACATCATCAACCACTAGCTGTTCAACTGCTGTACAAATAAATTCTAAAACGGTGCTTCCTTGCTTTTTAAAATGGCCTCCTATTTGTGTTGTTAATGTTATCCCCTAGCATGCCCATGAGTGTGCTCTGTCATTGCTGTGTCCATTGGACAGCACAGACCACAAAGCAGGGTACAGATTTAATTAAATTGACCCTGTATCACATGATCACTGTGACCAATCACAGTGATCACAAATTGAAACAATGGCTGCATTTTGCAGCCAACACTCTGTTTCTTTTCACACACTAATTGGCTATGAAAGGAAACAGCACATATTATAGTGTCACCAGAGCCAGCCACAGCATCCCTGATCACTGGCCACACCAATCACACTGTCACCAGATCAGTGTAAGGCAACTACAGTTTCCCTGGTAGCTAGCCACACCTGTCACAGTGACACTGCACTAGTGTAAGCCAGCCATATTATCTCTAATCCCTAGCCACAATACTACAATGTCATTGGACCAGTGTAAGCCAGCAACAATGTCATTGATCACTGGCTACGCCATTACAATGTCCCTAAACCACTGTAAGTCAGCTACAGTGTCCCAGATCAATACTCACACCAGTGTCCGTGTCACCAGACCCATGTAAGTTAGAAACAATGTTCCCTATCACCATCACACCAGTCCCAGTGTCATCAGACCAGTGTAACCATCATCAGTCTTTTTGACTGCTACCATACTAGTGTAAATGTGAGGCATAGGAGGATCAATCATGACACCACATCCCAAATGGAAATAAAAGAGAAAAATGGGGGGAAGAGGGTAACAAACCCAGGGACTTTGAACGGTGTCAATTGAAGAAAGTATATCAAGTAGAAAAATACATAATTTATTTGATTTTAACATAAAGTGTTAAAATCAAATAAATTATGTATTTTTCTACTTGATATACTTTCTTCATTTGACACCGTTCAAAGTCCCTGGGTTTCTTGCCACCATACTAGTGCCAATGTCACTAGACAACTGTAAGCCAGAAACAGTGTTCCTGGTGGCCCAACAGCAGTACAGTATTACCAGAGCCAGTGCAGCCAGAAACAGCATTCCTGATTGCTACTGTAGGTCAAACCAGTGGCAGTGTCAGTAGCTAATACAGCCAGCAACCATGTTCCTGATTGTTAGCCACACCAGTGCCAGTGTTGCCAAACCAGTGCAGCCAGCACTCGTTTTTTTCAGTCTTTTTCTATTGTAGTTAAAAAAAAAGTGTATAGCGATTAAATGGCACCAAAAAAAATTATCTATCCCAAAATAATGATATAAAATAAATCTGGAGAGTGTATCATCACAGAGCGGTACTGTGGATACAAAAACCATACAAAAGTGCCATGTTTCAATATAATTGGAAGACTAAAGGCCGCGTACACACGATCAGACATGTCCGATGAAACTTGTCCGACGGACATGTTTCCATCGGACAGATTTTAAAGCAAGTTTAAAAACTTTTGTCCGACGGACAACGGTCCGATAGGCCGTACACACGATCGAACATGTCCGCTGAAACTGGTCTGCGGACCAGTTTCAGCGGACATTTTCAATCGTGTGTACGTGGCCTAAGTGGACACATTGATGATGGACTTTGTAGGCACCCAAAAAACAATTATTATAAAATTCAAATATCTTTATTACATATTATGAAATAGTTAAAAAATGCTAAAATATTTCCCATTCAAGGTATCACAAAAGTTGCCTATTGGCACATAATACACCACCTTAATACACTGACATTAGTAAGCTGTCTATTTAGTAAAAAAAAAAACATTCTGATAGACATTAATGATCAATAATGTTACAACAGACTTGGTGTTGAGTGGTTCGATGTGTGTTGTAGCTCAGCTCTACATGTTACGCATGAGAACACTTCTTCAGGAGAATAGGCATGTATTGGAACACTTTAGTTAAAGGAGCGCAAGTATTGGAACACTTTAGTTATAGCAGCGATTAACAAGCAACCTCTGCTCAGTAATTTGCCTATGTTGTACAAGGTGACAAATACAGGAGGTAGATGTGGGTGAATCTATTCGATATGCTGCATGATGGCTGAGATTGTAATATGTTTTTCTGACCATACAAGGGGTTCCTATTGACCGTAATGTAGTTACAAGCAGTCACTGCATAGAAAGACATCCACTGCAAAGCTCCGCCGTTTGTGAACAAATCAGCGTGGTGAATTAATTTGGGTGAAGTGTTGCATAACCAAGTGATTGTCTGTCAGAGTTTCACAGTGCTGAACATTGAAAAATGGCCTGGACAGAAAGGGGGTTTAACATGTTGGTCTTCAAGTGGTTAGTTATATTGCTGAGAGGACTCTGAGCCTAAATAACACAAACCACAAAAAAATTGTAAGTAAAATGCCAAAATTAGTTTAACAAATATTATAGAATAAATTAACCTTGCAAGGAAAGCTTTAAAGTGGTAGCACCAGGGATTTGGTGGTAAGTCCTCCACTGATTAGATGTCCACAGAAGGTTTAGACCAGGGTTGCCAAACCAGTGGCCCGAGAGAATCAGTGTTGTAAATGAAGCCAGTGGTAAAAAAAGTGCACCACACCTGCAGGATATAATAGATGTCTATGGCAAAGTGCAGCTAACCAGTGGTAAAACCACAGGTAAATGGCGCCGCAATAGACCGCAGACCATCAGTGTAGGGCCTTAGGCCTCTTTTACATGATCGGTCCAACCCAATCGGAAATTCCATTCACCTCTATGGATCGGCAGATGTAAACAGACTTTTGTCCGTTTACAGCTGCCTACCTCCAATCCGATCTGCTAAAAAAAAACAGAAGTGGATCTGCCCCCTTCTATCTGATTGGATCGGAGGACCCATAGAGTAGATTGGGCTGTGTCTGCTTTGCTTATGCAGACTGGACACAGACCTGTCATCTGCCCACTCCGCTCATTGTGGCCCACGACTGGTTACAAAGTCACTTAAGTGGCCCTCGGCCTTCAAAAGGTTGGGCACCCCTGGTTTAGACCTTTCTGAATTAAATGTAAGCCCAATTTTTTAATAAAAAAAAAAGAACAATACAAAAAGTGTACAATTACACAGACCCCAAATGGCAAGAAGCCACAGCATGGAAAGCTTTAAAGTACTACAGTATGTAGGTACTGTAGGTACTTTGGCAGCAGCAGGAATTTGGTGACAAGGACCATCACTGTTGATCACTTAGATGTCCAGAGAAGATTTAAGCTTTTCTAAACAAAATTTGACCATAATTCTTAGAAATAAAAAATATGAACCTGTAATTGGAATGGAACTACTGTCAATAAAGGCCTACATTTGATAGTCACTTTTGAGAGCCTGATATAGAAACTATTGTCTCAAATAATATGGGAAGACTGTTGCTAATGCAAAAAAAAGGAAAAGAAAATGGGGGTCATATACAGTACCTACAAGGGTGACATAGAAAATACACAAATGCAGGTTTGTGGGATGCCCTAAAGCTGTAAATGGTCTTACAAAATCGCCACCGTTTTTAGGGACAGCATTAGTAACAAACATTGGCAGTATTAGTAACAAACATTTAATAGTTCTTGACTGTCATGTTTTTTGGTAGTTCTAGCAGCAATATGTGGGTTTCAGGATTCAGTACTAAGTGTGCTTTCAGTGGCAGAATTAATAGCTATATATATATATATATATATATATATATATATATATATATATATATATAATATATATATATATATATAAAATGTGTCATTTTTATAAAAGAGCTTTATTTAAATAGTGCTATACTCTAAGAAGGGAACATTTTCCTGGCAGCACCACTGTAATAAATAGTGCTGAAACTTCTGCATCTGCTGGTCATTACTCAAATCTCACATCTGTACCCTAATCGAGAATAATTAGACTGAATGCTTAAAAGTCAGCCTTTGCCTAAATAATAGGCTCTATCAGTCTTTATCAACCTGATAACACTACATTTGAAGCTTGCCTATCCCTTTCTGCCCCCACCCACAAACACACACATTCCCAATGGCCAATGCAGCTAACAATCATAGTAATGGGTCAAAAGAATGTATGGAGTGAGCGTGGCTGCAAGCTTTGGCATACCCTGGAATTGTTAAAGCTTTGCCTGCCAGAATGGCCAGCATCTGGTCATAGAAACAAAGAAGAGCGATGCAGAAAAAAGACCAAGGCATATTGGTCCTTCAAGTATGCCCCATGTTTTATTTACATTATGTTTAATTATTCATTTATTTAATTTTACTTAGTAGTGTTAAGATTAGATATAACATGAAGTTGAGTTATTAAAATATAACAAGAAGGAAGCTATCTCAGCGTGAATTAAATGTGAACTGCAAGTGAACTATGTATTAAATCTTGTGTTCTGAATTTTTCTTCTGTTAGTTCTGTCTAGACAATGTAGGATAGTAAAGATGTTGAGGGTGTCTACAGAAGTACTATGTGATCCGGTTGCTTTGTGTTTGGTAAAGTAGTGCATGAACTACTTTTGTTGTGGTCTGGCATGATTTCAGCCCATTCAAATGATCGCACTGAAATTGCACTGCTCCGGATCGCAGGTGAATCATACAGAATTGCACAGCACATGGTATGAACCAGCCCTTTTGACTTATATACAAAACTTTAATATGAAAATATAATTTAACGTAATTTATCAATGTTAAGTGACACTTTCAATGTTATCTTGGATAATCAGAATGTATCTGATTAGAAGATATGTAACTGGTATCATATAAAAATCATGTGTAAATTGTTAGAACTCATCACTCCACCATTTGTGCTTTGTCATCAAGTGTACACTGCTATTGCTCAGTAAACCAGAAAAACATACACGGTTGTCGTACAGGATTTATACCATTCAATCCAAGGTTGCCGCTGCTTGCTAAAGCTGATATACTTTCCGGCTACTGATGCTAACATAGTGAGTGGAAAGTATAAGAATTGTGTCATTCACGTCTGGAGGGGAGGAGGATCTTTAAAATCCAAGTATTGTTAGTTTAGCTGCCAAAAAGAGATGGGTAGTGAATCGTCTAAGAGATGGTGATATATCATCTATGCCCAGGTTCAGGAGGGCTAAGGATGGGGAAAGCTGTTAGGATTGTAAATATTACAGTATGTATGCTAATTTGCTGCAGGACCATAATATATGAAAAATTGTGCCTACCTGTGTACAGTTCCTCCAGCACAAAGGAGATACAGATCTGATTTGAAACCTTGCTGTAGGTCTGAAAGTGGAATACACCAGGACTACTGACTAGCAGATCAGAACCACATAGGTGTAGTGCTTCAGTCCTGACCTACATAATCAGAAGCCACTGTCCTGAATGTCAGCAATTGGGTTTCTAAATAAACCCAATCGCTGGGGAGATCATTTTCAATTTTGCATTCTTCAGCTACATTGGCTATGATTGAAATCTCTCTCCTGAACTTACAGGTTGATGGAAAAGCAAGTATAGCCTATGGGGGTGCATGCACAAAGTTATAGAAGAGTTTTCCAGCAACTTATGGAAATTTTAATCATACATGAATCATCCAGTGGGACACTTCCTTCTAGTAGTTATATTATATGGTTTATTCATTTCAAACTTTCCTTATTTTTTCTGTGCTCTGTTTTCTTTTATCACTATTATGTTTTTATCTTTTATAATGGACCTTACTTGGAATATATAACATGTGGCACAAGTAATTTTTAACAGGGTTGTAGAAGCACAGGTGTGTAAGTGTTGACTTGTAAATAGGCTGTAATAACAGGAAACGCTAGCAACCTCATGTAATGTATATGCAAACTATGACTGTCTCCATCCACTCCTACAGCATATTAACCACTTTAGCCCCGGACCATATTGCTGCCCAACGACCAGAGCACTTTTTGCGATTCGGCACTGCGTCGCTGTAACTGACAATTGCGCGGTCGTGCGACATGGCTCCCAAACAAAATTGGCGTCCTTTTTTTTCCCACAAATAGAGCTTTCTTTTGGTGGTATTTGATCATCTCTGCGGTTTTTATTTTTTGCGCTATAAACAAAAATAGAGCGACTATTTTGAAAAAAATGCAATATTTTTTACTTTTTTCTGTAATAAATATCCCCCAAAAATATATAAAAAAACATTTTTTTTTCCTCAGTTTAGGCCGATACGTATTCTTCTACATATTGTTCATTAAAAAAATCGCAATTAGCGTTTATTGATTGGTTTGCGCAAAAGTTATAGCGTTTACAAAATAGGGGGTAGTTTTATGGCATTTTTATTATTATTATTTTTTTTACTAGTAATGGCGGCGATCAGCGTTTTTTTTCAGTACTGCGACCTTATGGCGGACACTTTGGACAATTTTGACACATTTTTGGGGCCATTGGCATTTTTATAGCGATCAATGCTATAAAAATGAATTGGATTACTAAAAAAATGCCATTGGCAGTGAAGGGGTTAACACTAGGGGGCGGGGAAGGGGTTAAGTGTGTTCCTATTTGTGTTCTAACTGTATGGGGGGTGGACTTACTAGGGGAAATCACTGATCTTCCGTTCATACATTGTATGAACAGAAAATCAGAGTTTCCCCCGCTGACAGGAACGAAAGCTGTGTGTTTGTAACACACAGCTCCCGTTCCCCGCTCTGTAACGAGCGATCGCGTGTGCCCAACGGCGATCATGCCCGCCAGGCACACGCACGGGACTCGGGGGCGAGTGGGGGGCGCGGGCCACCGGCGGCGCGCACGCGCACCCTAGTGGCCGTCGAAAATGGCGACGTAGAGCTACGGGCTCTCGCACAGGAGTGCCGACCTGCCGCCGTATAACTGCGACGGCTGGTCGGCAAGCGGTTAAGTCTCCAAAATATTGCTTGTAGCATACCTGCTTTCTCTTATTATCTATTTAGTATTCCAATGGTCTCCGACCAATTCCTGTTCCATATAAGTAGTGTCTCACAACTATCTGTAGCATTGCATTGACTGAATATTATGTGTGGCCCTTTGTTGATGCCAGGGGCCACACTTGAGGCCCCATATAAATAAATTGACCTGCATAGATCTAAGTCCTTCCAGCAGTCCGTACAGCAAGCTGTTGCAGAGTTTCCAGCAAGCTTTGTATACCATTCAGTTCTAGTTTCGGAATGCTGACTGTCACTTTAAACAAGCTGATAGCAGGCGTAACTAAACTTCAGCACTATTTAAAGCCTAGTGAAAGC
The DNA here is from genome assembly GCA_029574335.1 of Rana kukunoris. Taxonomy (NCBI): domain Eukaryota; kingdom Metazoa; phylum Chordata; class Amphibia; order Anura; family Ranidae; genus Rana; species Rana kukunoris. The sequence goes on along the minus strand of CM056049.1, from coordinate 307,356,759 downwards.
CTGCTGAAGCCTGTTAGTAGATTTTTTTAAAGTTACAATCAGCACTTTCTTTAAGATCTGTGTTTAAAATTCCCAATTTGGAATTGAAAAGTAATCCAAAATAAAGCATCAACAAAATTGATGGGGGGGGGGGGGTCTGCAGTGCTTCTGGTGTCCAGTGCTGTCAGAGCTAGCCGCTACTCCACATATGCCCTAAAAAGGGGGGGGGAACCCCCCATACCCCCTCTTATATATTCCCTGTTTGTTAAAGCTTTCTGTACACACTGCTTCCATCTAAGCTGTAGCCAATGTAAACAAGGCTGAAGAGGTGATTTCCCTTACTTTAAGCTTTGCTCTCATCCCTGTTGTATCTTCAGGACAGAAATCAAAAGGAAATTTACCCAGTGGGACACAAACAGCATAAAAATAAACTCTTAACAGAGATTTTAAGCTTTTCCTACTCAACGCAATTCTAAAACAAAAATGTTGGCTTTCTTTAGTATGTAATTGAATTAAACACTAATAGCCAGATTCAGGTAGCTTTACGGCGTATCTCAAGATCTCCAGATACGCCGTCGTAAGTACAAACGTGCGCCGTCGTACTTTTACGCTAATTCGCAAAGCTAGATACACCGTAAAACAAGGCTTCAGCCGATTCACGAACATAGATGCGCCAGGCGGAAAAGATACGCGGTTTGCGTAAGGGTTACGTCAGGCGTAAAGTTATTCCACCATGTAGGTGGCGCAACCCATTCAAAGGTATGGACGTCGGAACAGCCAGCGTCTTTTACGTTGTTTACGTGGTACTACGTGAATAGGGCATGGCGTAGGTTACGTTCACGTCGTAGGCATTGAGCCGACATATCTTAGGGAGTATATGCAACGTGACTCTGAGCATGCGCGCGCAAGCGCCGTTTAATCGGCCATTCATTTGCATGGGGTCACGCCTAATTTAAATAGATGACGCCCACCTCCTTCCTACTTTGAATTAGGCGGGTTTACGCCGGCCAATTTACGCTACGCTGCCGCAACTTACAGAGCAAGTGCTTTGTGAATACTGCACTTGCCTCTCTAAGTTACGTCAGCGTAGCGTATTTGAGATGTGCTACACCGCTCTAAAGATACGCCCCCTACGTGAATCCGGGCCTAAATGTTACTTTAGTAAAAAAATAAATCTATTTTTTTTATGGTTTTGAAGAGAATGCCTGTAGAGAACCCGCAGAATAAAGGGCAGCTTCTGATAAAAAATTAAATAAAAATTGCACGTGTAGCCCAATTGTATTATCCTGTAATCAATAGCATATTTAGAAAGTGCCCTAGGTTTTATGTCTAACTGATACATACAGTCAGTTAGCTAAGTTAGCTGTGACTGATCTTACAAGCAAAGTTATATCAATGTACACAGTGTACAGCTATAGGTGTTGATAGTAATACCAGTCACTGTATACCATTGAATGACCTGAAATTAACTTTGACTAAATTACTTCCATTCTTCCACTATTTTCTAAAACCGTTCAGTACTATAATCCAATCTCAGTGTCTGTCATTAATTTCAGATGTGTGTATAAAATCTTTATTATTGCTTAATTTTCTTTGTCATGTTGTATTATTCACATATGTGTGGTATTTCTATATGTTTTACATGCAACTTTGTTTAATATAACACTGGCGTTTAGCTAAATGTATATGGTGTGTATGGGGAAATAAATCTTAAATCATGTATGAATGAACACTGTATGAATGAATGTACATGAAAGGTAATTGTACACAACATGTACGTTGGGGTTTTCTGCTAGCATTTTCTTTACTCATGCAAAAGTTATGAATAAAATAAACTGTTTAGGGGTTAACAGAGAGCTCATCTGTCACAATGAATCCTCTGGTGTAATTGCTATGCTTGGCCAGAGATAAATGATCCTCAGGCCAGGACATGCAGCAGGAATGCCAGGGAGCCATCTCTGTTTTATACTGGTATGTTCCCATGCTTTCTCCCATCAATTGTGGACATAGGGCCAGATTCAAATACACTTAATATTGCCATGCGTAATCGAAATACTCTACGCTGCCGTATTTCACCAGGCTCTACACCGAATCCTGTTAGATTTTTGCCCGTACGCTACAGCGGCATAGTCTATTTCTTGCCGCGTAATCGAAATACGCGATTGGGGGGCGTGAAGCATTTAAATTGAGCGCGTCCCCGCGGCGATCGAACTGCGCATGCTCCGTTCAGAAATTTCCCGCTGTGCATTGCATGAAATCACGTCGTTACGTCATTCGTTGTTTGAGTAGCGTCGCTTACGAACATTCCTATTCCTAAAAAATAATAATAGACGTGGGAAAACGTAGAAATTCGACATGGGCTGTCTACTATTAGACCAGCAAAAAGCTGGTATAGTGTTACGTAAAAAAAAAGATGACTAAAGGTGCCGTAAGAGATTGCGATTGAAGATCGTAATTTCTGGGATCGCTGGCAAAAGCTCATTAGCATACCCCTACGCAGAAAACGACGGGAAGTCCACCCAGTGGCCGCAATTTTATTGCAGCGTAGATCCGAATTTTATTGCACCGTAGATACGAACACGAAATCCAGTCGAATTGAAGGCCGCAGCCGTCTATTCATGGTTTGAGGTTTTCGACTACCTAAAAAACGTGCGTAATTTGAAATTACTCCAGTCTAACACTAGTTAGACAGGCGTAATGGCTCTGTGAATCTGGCCCATAGTCTTTTGGGTTGATTTACTAAAATAAGATGTGTACATTGCAAGGGGATTTGTTCCTTAGCACAGAGACCCCAGCTTGGAGTCTTGGACCAATGGTAAAGTACCATTGGCCTCAGCTGTCCAATAAAAATGCTGCAGTGGAGGCACGACTCTCACTGCAGTGTCATAGAAATGGGAATGGGTCCAAAAAAATTATGCTACCTTACAGCCCAGACCTCTTAACCTCCCTGGCGGTATGATTCTTTAAGATTTTAGGTGCTGAAAGCGGTACCATTATTTGCAAGGGAATTTGGCGTTTTATACTGTAGGCCTGTAATTCTTAGGAATAACTCACTTAAATCTATCCAAACAAGAGTCTAATAGGCATCCCGGGTATGATTTCTTATTTTTTTTAATTAAAAATTATAATATAATAAATAATTATAAAAAATTATAACAAATAATAATATAATTATAGTAAAAATTATTCAATAATGTAATCAAGTCAAAATCACTGAAATTTGCTCAGTTGCAGAATTTTTGCTGTCATTATTTTTTTTTTTATGACGAATTTCCCCACAAATCGCTATCGCTAAATTCTGCAAGTGATTCTGATTTATTATCGCTGTTTTCTAGCTGATCTAAAACCATTTTTGACATAAAGGGACATTTTTGGTTGCTATGGGCAATCTACAGTTTCCAGGCAGAAAGAACAGTTTTTATTATACTGTATAAAAGAACATGCAGGGCACTGGACAGACCACTAGGGACAAGGGGGGGGTGTATTTTTTACATACAGTACTGCAATCTATAAGATTACAGTATACTGTATGTAAAGTGCTTGTTTACTTTTTTGAATTTGGCGCCGTTCTCCGCTCCCGTGCGTCGTAACGTCGCAGGGAACGGAGCTCGGCGGCACACGGGGACGCTGTGTGAATCGAGCAAGCACCCGCTCGCTCACACAGCGTGGATGCATCGCTGGATCCAGGAAGAAGGTAAGACAGCGCGCGCTGCAGGCTCTGCATGTCTATCCCGAGCGTGACTTGGGGATACCGTTCTTAGCAAGAAAAAAACACCCCGAGTCACGCTCGGAAACACCGCCAGGGAGGTTAACTACAAGGAAAAAACATGAGTTTATGAGTATAAGATTTACCCACAATCCCATGTTTTTCTCACACAGTTAAGAGGGAGAATGAGAATCTGCTGCTGTTGAATCAAGCTAAATCATATATTATTATGATATAAGATAATCATTTATTATTTATTTGTTTACTGTAAAATTAATCGTTTGAAGTTATAACTTCAAACTTCAGTAATTTGTCCATTTATCCACCTGCTTGAGTACAGTTTTTGAAAATATAGTAAATTACCTTAAAAACAATATATAATAATTATTTGTATATTACTTATGGTAAATAACCCCTTGCCATCCATGCCAATTCTTACACTTCTCTCCTGCATGTAAAAAACATATTGGGCCAGATTCATGTACAGTAGGTGACTGGGATATTGTGTCAATCTCGCTCCCTTTCTCGGCGAGATTGACCACCTACGAGCCCCATCGCGGGAGCCAGCGCCGAGCTGGCTTGCCGCGATGGAGACAAAGCCGTCATAGAAGCGACGGGAATCCGACGCGGATTCCCGCCAATTCTACACGTGGGCGGAGTTTGTTATGAATCCTGAAGGAGAAATCCCCGCCGGATTTTTAAAGAAAAATCCGGCATGGGTTCCCCCCTCAGGAGCATAACGGGCCCTTAGGTCGGTTATGGGTTGTAAGGAGACCCCCTACGCCGAAAAAACGGCGTGGGGGTCCCCCCACAATCCATAACAGACCCGTATCCAAAGCACGCCGGCCGGCCGGTCAGGAGGGGAGTGGGGGGCGAGCGAGCGCCCCCCCCCTCCTGAGCCGTACCGGGCAGCATGCCCTCAACATGGGGGGGTCAGGTGCTCTGGGGTAGGGGGCGCACTGCGGCCCCCCACCCCAGAGCACCCTGTCCCCATGTTGATGAGGACAGGGCCCCTTCCCGACAACCCTGGCCGTTGGTTGTCGGGGTATGCGGGCGGGAGGCCTATCGGAATCTGGAAGCCCCCTTTAATAAGGGGGCCCCCAGATACCGGCCCCCCACCCTAAGTGAATGAGTATGGGGTACATTGTACCCCTACCCATTCACCTGCAAAACAAAAGTTTAAACACAAATAAACCACACAGTGTATTGAAATATTTTATTAGTTGGCCGCCGTGGGGGGGGTGTGTATGATCGCTTTTAGAAAAGCGCCCCCCTCCGGCGGGCTTCTGTGGGGGGTGGGTGCCGCCGTCTGGTTCTTTTCCGCCACCGGGGGGGGCGCTTTGATAAAAGCGCCCACCACCCGGCGGGCTTCTTTTCGACGTCTTCGGCGGCTGGGGGTCTTCTCCCACTCTCCGGGGTCTTCTCCCGCTCTCCCGGGGGTCTTCTCCGCTCTCCGGGGGTCTTCTCCGCTCTCCGGGGGTCTTCTTCTTCTTCAGGACTCGCCGCCGCTATCTTCGTGTGTTAGCTCAATTAGTAGCGGCGGCGGTCCCCTCTTCTGCGACGTCGGCGTCTTCTTCTTCTTCTTCTTCTTCTGCTCTCCAGATGTTGACGCGACGCTTCCTCCCGCTGTTATGCCCGGCGCGCGGCTCGCAGCGAAATATATAGGCCTGTCTTGTGACGTCGCAGTCCCATCATGCTCCGGTAGGTACCACGTGATACCTACCGGAGCATGATGGGACTGCGACGTCACAAGACAGGCCTATATATTTCGCTGCGAGCCGCGCGCCGGGCATAACAGCGGGAGGAAGCGTCGCGTCAACATCTGGAGAGCAGAAGAAGAAGAAGAAGACGCCGACGTCGCAGAAGAGGGGACCGCCGCCGCTACTAATTGAGCTAACACACGAAGATAGCGGCGGCGAGTCCTGAAGAAGAAGAAGACCCCCGGAGAGCGGAGAAGACCCCCGGAGAGCGGGAGAAGACCCCGGAGAGTGGGAGAAGACCCCCCAGCCGCCGAAGACGTCGAAAGAAGCCCGCCGGGTGGTGGGCGCTTTTATCAAAGCGCCCCCCCCGGCGGCGGAAAAGAACCAGACGGCGGCACCCACCCCCCCACAGAAGCCGGCCGGAGGGGGGCGCTTTTCTAAAAGCGATCATACACACCCCCCCCCCGGCGGCCAACTAATAAAATATTTCAATACACTGTGTGGTTTATTTGTGTTTAAACTTTTGTTTTGCAGGTGAATGGGTAGGGGTACAATGTACCCCATACTCATTCACTTAGGGTGGGGGGCCGGTATCTGGGGGCCCCCTTATTAAAGGGGGCTTCCAGATTCCGATAAGCCTCCCGCCCGCATACCCCGACAACCAACGGCCAGGGTTGTCGGGAAGGGGCCCTGTCCTCATCAACATGGGGACAGGGTGCTCTGGGGTGGGGGGCCGCAGTGCGCCCCCTACCCCAGAGCACCTGACCCCCCCATGTTGAGGGCATGCTGCCCGGTACGGCTCAGGAGGGGGGGGGGGGCGCTCGCTCGCCCCCCACTCCCCTCCTGACCGGCCGGCCGGCGTGCTTTGGATACGGGTCTGTTATGGATTGTGGGGGGACCCCCACGCCGTTTTTTCGGCGTAGGGGGTCTCCTTACAACCCATAACCGACCTAAGGGCCCGTTATGCTCCTGAGGGGGGAACCCATGCCGGATTTTTCTTTAAAAATCCGGCGGGGATTTCTCCTTCAGGATTCATAACAAACTCCGCCCACGTGTAGAATTGGCGGGAATCCGCGTCGGATCCCCGTCGCTTCTATGACGCGCTCGCTGGAATGTACTTTTACTATTCCAGCGAGTGCGAGATGTCGGCAGCCTGTCGCCGAGATTCAGCGCGATGCTGGCGTGCTGAAAACACATTCTCGGCGGCAGGCACTGTACATCGGCGCATTTTTGGACCGGCGTAGTGCAACTCCTTTAAGTTAGACTGGCTTAATTTCGAGGCGCAAGTGCCGTATCCTCGTAGTATTTTCGTCCAAATTTGCACCGGGGCAATGTAAATTCCGAGGCGTAAGGCGGTGTAATTCAAAGTGGGAAGGACGTGGGCATGTTCCATTGAAATGAGCCGTGACCCCATGCAAATGAAGGGCAGGCCAGACTGGGCATGTGCACATGAAGCAGACTATGGTCAGCACCTCTCTGAGCATGCTCAGAACTCGGTACAGCGCAATCAGTTAGATAGGAACTAGGCCCGTCAGACTTAGTGAGCTATGCACAGTGCTTAAATAAACCAAGAGAAATGCCCTTCCATTGCAAAAGTACATCCAATTTTTTTCCCTTCCTAAAGCAAGGTGCTTTTGTTCTGTTGTTTGTTAGTGTTTGTTGGTTTGTGACGTGTCTTTGAGATTTTTGGAGAGTGATTTGGAGAGTGTTTTTTGCTGAGTTTTTATTTATTTTTGCTGTGTTTTTTTTTATTTTGCTGTTTTTATTGCTGGGCATTTTTTTTTTTGCTGGGCATTTTTTTTTTATTATTATTTTTTTTCTGTTTGTGAAGGATTTTTGAATGTGGGGGTGACATTCCTGCCACCACTCCACTTGTACGCTGAAAAGAGCCACTGGCAAGGAAATGGAGTGTTGCCAGGATCTTGCCCAGTGGCTGGACTGCATGTGAGTGGTGTGTTGGGCTGGTGATGTCCTCCTGCAGGGTTGTGGTTAATTCCAGGATGGCATGAAGGGTGAATCTGAAGATGCGATACACCTCAGAATCACTCATGCCAAAGATGTCTATGTGTGTGCGATATATCCTCTAAAGTCAGTAGTATATCTATGAGCAAGGATGCCCCTGGCATGTTGGCAGGGCCCCCATCAGGAATTATGGGGCCCCTTACACAGCTTCAAGCATGGGCCCCCTGGAGCAGAGAACTGGGGGAGGGGGGGGGGCTACTGCAAATTGAGAAGCGGGGGGCCTTTACAAAAAATTCAATAAAAAAAGAATTAAAGAAAAATAGATATAAAAAAGAGGGGGTTGCCATCATGGGCCCTTGGGAACTCCAGACCCCTAAAACAAAAAAAAACAAAAAAAAATCTTTTTTTTTTTAGGGGGTTCCCATCCGGGCCCCTGGGGACCCCCAGGCCCCTTACAGGTGTAATGCCTGTACCCCCCTGATGGCAGCTCTGCATGTTGGCATATAGATTGTTGTCCTGCAAGTGTGGGTGCTCAGCTCGGCCCTAATGGTGTTGCTTTAGCTGACATGTAGACGTCTAATTTTAAACCTGCTTTTATATTGTCTAATTTTAGACTTTCCATGCAGTTGATAAGCACATCGTGTAGACTGCACCGCACAAACTTACTTTTGTGGATCGGCGCATCTCCCCCATTTGCATATTTGCATAGGAAATCAATAGTGTGGACGGAGTAAATGTGCACCTAGGATGTGCAGGCGTAGGCAAGTTAGGCCAGTCGGGAGTAGCCTATTTTGATGCGTATCTAGTTCTGTGGGTACGGTGCAAAAAATATTCCGGAGCAAATTTAGACTTATCTTGAGATACTCCGGCGTAAGTGCTTTGTGAATCTGGCCCATTTTTTTTGCTAGAAAATTACTCAAACCCCCAAACATTTTATATATATATATATATATATATATATATATATATATATATATATATATATACAGTAAATATATATATATATATATATATATTATATATATATATATATATATATATATATATATATTATATATAATAATTAGCAGACACCCTAGGAAATAGAATGGTGGCCATTGCAATTTTTTATGTTACACTGTATTTGTGCAGCAATTTTTCAAACGCATTTTTTGGGGAATGAATATATAAAAGTTTAACACCATTAACTTTTGTGTGTATTACTGCCAGTTTAACACTATATATTTCTGTGTGCATTACTGCCAGTTTAACACCATATAGTTTTGTGCATTACTGCTAGTTTAACGCCATGTAGTTTTGTGTGAGTTACTGCCAGTTAAATGCCATATAGTTTTGTATGTTACTGCCAGTTTAACACCATTAACTTTTGTGTGTATTACTGCCAGTTTAATGCCATATAGTATAAACACCTCCTTACATTGATTAAAATGCATCTACATACAGATTTCAACTTCTTCTTTACATTTGCTTATAAGCACCACCCCTCACTCCCAATAATGTCTGTTAGGAGAGGCAGACATTCGCTTGGCACTGTAAGGGGGCCAGCAATAAATGTGTCCACAGGAAAAGGCGGACATGATGGTCAGTCCTCAGGCAAGGCATAATTTGCTCTGTTTAGTGAGTTTTCCCATCCTATCCAGCCACAGTATGCAGAGAAGGTGGTGGACTGGCTTACTAAACCTTCCTCATCCTCTGTCACGCAAGCAGAGACAAGTGTGCAGTCCCCTACAGTGGCCAGGGTGGATAAACCTGCCTCCTTGTTCACATCTATTCCTGCCATAGCCCAACACCATTAAGGAGTCAGCTAAGTTATTTGACCACAGCGTCAGCCACTTGCTCCTTGATGTTGCCCAGCCATTACTGGATTCAGATGTTGGTTCTGAGTTTGAGACTAATCCTGTCTCCACAGAGAGTGCAAAAGATAAAATCTCTTGAGGACACGTTAAAGAGGATTTTATTGAATGTTTTTCCTGACTCAATTAGGTTATAGTGTCGTGGAAAGCATAGTTTTGAGTCTTCTGTTGGTCTAGAGAGGAGCATTGAAGAAGGCATCTGCCTAAGTGAGGCAATTCGGATTTTTTTTAGTCCTCGCCGCCCAGGGCTATCAAATTCCACATTCCATCGGCAGCATCTGCATCACATGGTTGACGATTACCTTGGGTCAAAAACAGCGATGGAGAGCTTTCCAGCTGACGATCCACTGACTTACTGGGTCATGAGAATAGACCACTGGCCAGAACATGCCCTACTTGCTATCAAGTTGTTGGGCTGCCCTGCATCCAGCATGCTTTAAGAAAGGGCATATAGTGTTGCAGGAGGTTTTATTACTGAGAACGCGTCTGTCCACAGGCTCTATGGACCGTTTGACTTTTATAAAAATGAATCAGTCCTGGATTACCCTGATGCCGATGTCACTGATTAAGTCTTTTTGGGATGTGGAATCTCTGCAGGACTTTGAGACTGCCTAGCTTTGAGGGTGTTCAATCATTTCACCTGGAAGAATGTTTTGGCATAGGTTTCATAGGCACAATTAACACCAAAAGACCAATTTTTCAGCACCTGTTTGACAGGTGCATATTATTGCAATGTTTCTGCCTTCATCAAGAGCACCTCTATAGGGTTACAGTGGGAAGGCACCCCCGACAGCCAAAGAGTAATTTTTCTGCACCTCTTTAACAGGTGCATATCATTGCAATTTTTTTCAGCAAGGCCAATTCTTGCTTTCATCAAGAGTACTTCTATAGGGTTACGGTGGGAAGGTGCCAATGACACCCAAAGACCAATTTTTCTGCACCTGTTTGACAGGTGCATAGCTTTGCAATTTTTACAGCAAGCCAATTCTTGCTTTCATCAAGAGTACATGTGTAGGGTTATGGTGGGAAGGTGCCCCCGACACCCAAAGAGTAATTTTTCTCTACCTGTTTGACAGGTGCATATCATTGCAAATTATTTTGCCTTCATCAAGAGCACCTCTATAGGGTTCCAGAGAGAAGGCTCCCCCGACCCCCAAAGAGTAATTTTTCTGCACCTGTTTTAGGTGCATATCATTGCATTTTTTTACAGCAAGGCCAATTTTTGCTTTCATCAATATTACCTTTATAGGGTTATGGTGAGAAGGCGCAACGGACGCCCAAAGACCAATGTTTGTGCACCCATTACTTCTATACAAAGTCAAAGTGACACCAGAATGTATCCCAAAAAAATCTCTAATATTGTTCCTAGTGCACTACATTGTGGCCTTATCATACACAATGGCTCCCCAGCTGTAGCTGAACAAAATAGGCAGCTTGCAATAAAAATCTCATTTTTTGGGCTTTTCTAAATGCAATAGACTAAGAGGACCCCCCCCCCCCTCCAGGCACTATATTGGAAGGACATTTTCATATTTAGGCTTTAACTTTAAAAATTTAGTTTTTCACATACCTGTCACCCAGGGCAGTACCCAGACCCTTATAACCATTGTATGCCCAATTAATTGCATATAAGCCTTATAAGCCAAAATGGGCACTTTTGATTTTTGACGTTCCGGTCCCATTGACTTTAATGGGGTTCGTTATTTAGGGCCGAACTTTCGAGGGGTTCGAAAGTTTTGGTGCTAACCAAACAGGGGTCCATTCGGCCCATCCCTAGTTGCCATTAATGCAAGGGATGTTTTTTTAATGTTTTTTATCTGGCACTTTTTTGTTTACAAGTTTAAATTAGTATTTTTTGCTAGGAAATTACTTATAACCCCCATTTTAGCAGAGACCTTTGGGAATAAAATGGCAATCATTGTATTTTTTTTTATATCAAACTGTTTTTGAAACTGGTTTTGAAAACACTTTTTTGGGGGGAAAATACACTTTAATGATTTAAAAAATAACCACATTACCAGACTTACCAGTATTTTATGTAAAGTGTATGAAAGATGATGTTACGCCGAGCAAATAGATACCTAACATGTCACACTTTAAAACTACACAAGCTCATGGCAAGAAACAATGGTACTTAACAATCTCCATAGGCGACACTTTAAATATATTTTGCAGGTTTTCTGTTTAGAATTACAGAGGAGGTCTAGCGCTAGAATTATAACTCTCGCTCTTACTTTTCCAGTGATACTGCACATGAACAATGTGACTACCGTTTACATATGCGTGTACAACTTACGTATGCGTTCACTTCTGTGCGCCACCGTGGAGGGATTTTTTTCTTATTTATTTTACTTTTTATTTTTAAACTATCTCTTTATTTTATTTATTTTTATTACTTTTATTCCTATTACAAGGAATGTAAACATTCCTTGTACCAGAAATAAGGATGCCAGGTCCTCTTTTCGCAGCCACCCACACCGTTAGCGATAGACAGAAAGTGGGGGACCTCCCATCACACCACTTCTGAAATCGCTCCAGCTGCTCATGACCCGCTCAGAATGCTTTCAAATGGAAAACTAGCCATGGACTGAAGAAAAAGATATCGGGGTTAAGGTTTTAGCCATAACCCTGAAAACCCACTTCAAAACCACAACGTATATATGCATTGCGGTCTTGAATGTCTTGTGTACACATTGATATATTTATATATATATATATATATATATATATATATATATGTATATATACACATGCACACTATATTGCCAAAAGTATTGGAACGCCAGTCATGAACTTGAATGGCATCCCATTCTTAGTCTGTAGGGTTGAATGTTGAGTTGGCCCTGCCCAATGCAGCTGTAACAGCTTCTCTTCTGGGAAGGCTCTCCACAAAGTTTAGGAGTGTGTCTATGCAAATGTTTGACCATCTTACAGAAGTGCATTTGTTATGTCAGGCACTGATGTTGGACGAGATACGTTTGGCTTGCAGTCTCTGCTCTAATTCATCCCAAATATGTTCTATAGGGATGAGATCAGGACTCTGTGCAGGTCAGTCAAGATCCTCCACTCCAAACTCGCTCATTCATGTCTTTATGGACCTTGCTTTGGGCACTGGTAAGCAGTCATGTTGGAACAGGAAGGGGCCACCCCCAAACTCTTCCCACAAAGTTGGGAGCATTAAATTATACAAAATGTCTTGGTATGCTTAAGAGTTCCCTGCACTGGAACTAAGGGGCCAAGCCCAACCCCTGACAAATAGAGTTGAGCGAACCCAAACTGTAAAGTTCAGGTTCGGTACGGACTTTGGGCTTTTCCCGAACCCGGACCCGAACCTGAATAATTGCTGAAAGTTCGGGTTCGGAGTTCGGGGAAAAAAATGTGCGGGGTCCCCCAAATTTAATAACCAGACCCTTTAGGTCTGGTATGGATATTAAGGGGAACCTCGCCATCAATTTAAAAAAAAATGATGTGGGGTTCCCCCCAAATATCCAAAACCAGACCCTTCAGGTCTGGTGTGGATTTTGAGGGGAACTCCACCCCAAATTTAAAAAAAATGGAGTGGAGTTCCCCCTAAAATCCACACCAGACCCCTTATCCGAACACATTGACCTGGCCAGCCGCAGAAAAGAGGGGGGGACAGAGTGCGGCCCCCCCTCTCCTGAACCGTACCAGGCCACATGCCCTCAACATTGGGAGGGTGCTTTATTTTACTAAAAGTCCGTGTCCTATTGACTTCAATGGGGTTCGGTTCCAAACCCGAACATCCAGGTGTCCGCTCAACTCTACTGACAAACAACCCCACATCGTAATCCCCCTCGACCAAATTTTACAGTTGACACAATGCAGTCAGGCAAGTACCATTCTCATAGCAACACCAAACCCAGACACAGCCATCATATTGCCAGACAGAGAAGCGTTATTCCTCACTCCAGAGAAAATTGTCTCCACTGCTCTAGAGTGCAGTGGTAGCAAGCTTTACACCACTGCAGCTGACGCTTTGCATTGCACTTGGTGAGGTAAGGCTTGGACGCAGCTGCTTGGCCATGGAAACCCATTCCACGAAGCTCTCTACACACTATTGTTGTGCTAATCTGAAGGTCACATGAACTTTGGAGGTCTGTGGCTATTGACTGTGCAGACAGTTGGTGACTTCTGTGCACTACGAGCTTCAGCATGCGCTTACCCCGCTCTGTCATTTTACGTGACTGAATTGCTGTTGTTCTCAGTTACTTCCATTTTGTTGCAATACCACAAACAGTTATTTCGTAACAAGTGAATTTTACAGATGGACTTACCTAACCTAACCTATCACTGTACCACACTTGAGTTCACTGAGCTCCTGGGAGCGACCCATTCTTTCACAAATGTTTGGAGAAGCAGTCTGCGTGCCTAGGTGCTTGATTTTATACACCTGTGGCCATGGAGGTTTTTGGATTATCTGAATCCAATGATTTGGAGGGGTGTCCCAATACTTTTGGCAATATACTGTATATACTGTGGATTTTTGCATTATAAGCATTCATTGGCTAAAGTAATATATGACACTATAAGCATCGCAAGGAATTAGCTAGTTCATGAACTGTTTTACCTCATTTGACCCTCATAATTTACCATACAGACACAATTCTGTAATTTACTTCAGCAAGGCCAAACAAGTTCAAGTCTATTGAACTAATTTATCATATTTGAGTTGTATGATTCCAATGTGAATTTTCTGCTTATGGCATATTTTTATTCCTGACCTATTTATGTACATGTTTTCTCACTCCAAATCTATATTTTGAGACTTGAGCTACAATTTAATGGTCCCATTTCTGAAAATGTTTTCAGCTTAACCACTGTTAAAATCATTAATATATATATATATATATATATATATATATATATATATATATATATATATATATCACTTCATCAGTTTTGTATACAGTATGTATTAAACAACTATATTTGGCAAGGGTCTTAAAATGTAATCCTGCAGATAAACCCATAAGGTAAATGTAACAGACTTGGGCATTTTGAGGTGCCTTCTTGATGAACACAAAAAGCATACACCTCAAAAATTAAACCAGAACTGCATATATAATATACACAAATAAATGAATAATAACTGTTATTGAATATCCATTTATTTGTATTAATTTGTAACGATAATGAATTAGTTGGTGTAGATTAATATCTAATGAAGTTTGGATTTGGAGGTATAGCTATTATTTCTACAGCAATTGTTTTGTTAAACTAGTTTGATTGCCCATCAATAAAATGGATTGCCATGAGCTTCAGCGTGCGCTGACCCTGCTCTGTCATTTTACGTGGCTGAATTGCTGTTGTTCTCAGTTACTTCCATTCCATTCCACTTCTATACTAAAGACAATGCAAAGGTAACATCAAGCAATAGACAGTGTCTAAAAGAAGCCCTCTCATTAAAGTTCAGAGGGGACATCTGTTCCTTTGATCCTTAATGTGTTCCCATGCTTAATATGTTATGGTTTGGTTGAAATAAAGAAATCAAACTATAAGATCTAATTAGAGGATGTCAGTCAACATACAACACTTGCAAAAAGTGGATCATTAGTATACAAAATGATATCCAAATGTATCCATGTTTGTGGAATGTTCAGCATCGATTATGCATTTTTTTCCATAGTTAAAAACACAGCTGTTCAGTTGGGAGCAATGCATAGTTTCAAAAACACAGGTGAAAATCCAAATCCATACTGGTAAACCCCCAAAAAACTTGGATGAAATTGATATGCCTTAGTCTCCTGTGCCTTGAAACCACAAACATGGATACATTTGGCTATAATAGTGTATACTAATGATCCACTTTTTGCAAGTGTTGTATGTTGGCTGACATCCCCTAATTAGATCTTATAGTTTGATTCCTTTATTTTAACCAAACCATAACATATTAAGCATGGGACCACAATACAGATCAAAGGAACATGTGTCCCCTCTGAACTTTAATGAGAGGGCTTCTTTTAGACCCTGTATACTGCTTGATGTTACCTTTGCATTGTGTTGAGTATGCTTTCAGATCTCTTGCTTAAAAATTGCATAATATAGACATGAATATGCATTTATTATTCAAACACATAACCTGATAGGGTATTTCTGAACATGCCAAAGTGCTATCAGTTTTATAGTACATGGTAACTCAAAATATACACCTTAATTGGGGTTCCCTTGTGAATCGCCTAGTCAAAGAGAAAACAAATGCAACATCCCAGAAGCACCACACACATAACACATCTACTATCAAAACAAACACTACCTGACTTGGCTGACATTTTAACCACAGCACACATCTAGACAGTTTATAAGGCAGTGAGCAATAATTTAAATGGATTGTAACCCTTGGCAACCAATCAGTACTCAGTATATGGTAGTCAGGCTTCAAAAAACAGAACACTGATTGGTGGATTACTTTGCATTAGCTAAGCCAGATGTTTCATACCAAAAAAGTCAAGTTCACACAACATTCTGGTGGTAAATGTCACCCTATTACATATTAATGACAGATGCTGCCTGCTGTCATTTACACAAGAGACTTCCAAAATATGTTATTTTCATCAGCAGACAAAACTGTAGTAAATGTTTGATAACTCGCTCCCCCTGTTGTTTAAGTATTCATGTGCCCTTTTATGCTGCTTATTAAAGTGCTTACAACTCGCATGCTGCCAGTTTAACCTGTTGGTCGCCCATAGGCATGGCTTAAGTGACTCTTTGTGTGCCAGCCTGTGCTGCAGTGTAAGCTATCACATCTGTATACAAAAAGAGATATCAAACCCATCACAGACAAAGCGTTCAATGGCCAGTGGTCGGCTTGCTTGGTGAGTTCAGAACCATGGACAGCTTCAGCACTATGGGCAGCAGCGCTGCCAGTTCAGCACCATGGACAGCTTAGCGCAAGGAGGCAGCGCCGGGGACAGTGGCCGCAGCCAGTTCAGCACCATGGGCAGCAGCGCGGCCAGTTCAGCACCATGGACAGCTTAGCGCAAGGAGGCAGCGCCGGGGACAGTGGCCGCAGCCAGTTCAGCACCATGGGCAGCAGCGCGGCCAGTTCAGCACCATGGACAGCAGCGCGGCCAGTTCAGCGCTATGGGCAGCAGCGCGGCCGTTTTAGCACCATGGACAGCGGGGGGCGCGGGGACAGCGAGCTCAGTAACCTGGACAACGAGTACAGCGAGCTCAGTACCCTGGACAACGGGCACCCCCAGCTCAGCGATTGAAGCATACTAGATAAGAAGGGTCTCCTACCGTGGGCTGCTGAGATTGGAGTCCAGATCGCTTGGTAGATCCTTGCCTTGAACTTATTCTCTTCCAGGACTCACTGAACCTTCCTCGGCTGGCACGGCTGGCACTCCTCTTTCTTCCTACCTCTACCACTTCATCTCTAGTAGAGCAGCGTGTTTCAAAGGCGCTTGGGCTTCTCCATGTCCTCCCCATTGTAGTAACGTAGCTGTGTTGGTACAGTGTAAGTTTTCCCCTTTGGCTTCCTGTTCGGGGCTGCTGCTCACAGCACCTGATGATCGCTAGAAACTTACAGCACACTCCTCCCAAGGTGTGCCGTGCTCCCTTCTCTGGGGAACTGGGATCTAAGGGGTGTCGCCTGTGCCATAGAGACTCCTGGAGCACGCCCAACTTATACCTAGCAAGGTACCATGACCAGGAATCCTTAGGAGGCAGGGGATGTGCAGGTACCGTGCATGAGACGCCCTCTCCCTCCTAGACAGGGATCTTATACTGAAAAGATAACTGTGCAGCTGTTGTAAGGAGTGTGGATGCACTGGCTGTGCAGAGCCATCGCAAAGAAGTAACTGAAGCTGATCAACGTGTGATGTTAGGAGTACAATGGGGGGAATTTATCAAAACGGGAGCTGCCAGAATCTGGAACAGGCAGCCAATAAGCCTCTAACTTTTGCTGGTCCGGTCCGGTAATGCTTTAGGAAAAGAAAACTGATTGGTTGCCATACACAGCTGCTCCAGGTTCTGGCTGCTCCAGTTTTCATCAATTTCCCAAAATGAAATAAAGGTGCACTATGGCATAGTAGGTATATTACACAATAGCCAATGATGATTGTTAAAAGAGAAGTTCAGGATTTAAAAAATCCTGCTCCGGGTTCTGGCTGCTCCAATGTTCATACATTCCCCAAAATAAAATAAAGGTGAACTATGAGCACAAGTATTACACAATAGTCAATAATCATTGTTAAATGAGAACTTAATGATTTAAAATAAACAAATCCTATGCTATGTTTTGGCTACTCCAATTTTCATACATTTTGCAAAATGAAATAAAAGTGCACTTTGGCCATAGGTAATATAAAATAGCCAATAATGATGGTTAAAAGAGAAGTTCAGGATTTAAAAAAATCCTGCTCCAGGTTCTCTCTGCTCCAATGTTCATGAATTTCCCAAAATGAAGTAAAGGTCTACTATAAGCACATGTATTACACAATAGCCAATAATTATTGTTAAAAGAGAAGTTCAGGATTTAAATAATCCAGCTCTGGTCCTGGCTGCTTCAATTTTCAGAAATGTCCCAAAATAAAATAAAGGTGTCCTATGAGCACAAGTATTAGCGCCCTTTCACATGTACGGATCCCATGAGGATCCGTACCTTTCTCATCCGCTTGCCCAGCGGGGATCACTTCTTTGATTCCGGCAGATGACAGGGCGGTCCCCCCACTCTATGGGGGGATTGGATAAACACGGACTGTCTGTCCGTGTTCATCCGATCCGATCCGCAGATCTCTCCGTCTGTAGAATTGGAGCATAGCGGACACTAATGAGATCAGATGTCAGCGGATGTTCATCCGCTGACACCTGCTATCCTACAGGGATACATGTATCTCGGTATTTCATCCGAAAATGGATAGATGAAATACGGACATACGGTCCGCTTGTGTGAAAGGGGCCTAACACAATAGTCAATAATGATCATTAAATGAGAACTTTATGATTTAAAAGAATCATGCTCCAGGTTCTGGCAGCTGCTCTAATTGTCATAAATTTCCCCAAATAAGATAAAGGCGCACTATGAGCACAAGTATTACACAATAGCCAGTAATGATTGTTAAAAAAGAAGTACAGGATTTAAAAAATCCTGCTCCAGGTTCTGTCTGCTCCAATTTTCACAAATTTCCCAAAATGAAATTAAGGTGAACTATGACCACAGGTATTACACAATAGCCAATATTGATTGTTAAAAGAGAAGTTCTGAATTTAAAGAAAATATACTCACCTAGGTGGATGCAGCATCGGATCCCCGCTGGCTCTGCAGTGAGAACTGATCGATCAAACACCGCTGATTGCTCAGTTTTCCCTCTCTGCTCTGAGTGGGGAGTGTCAGTCAATGGCTCTCTGCTTTCTCCTCCAGCACTCACTGGAGCATCAGACTGTGGATAGGGTGGGAGGGGCTTGCTCAGGCTCTAAGCAGATTATTGAGAGGCTGAGCCAGGTGCAAGTTCAGGCTTCTGGGCAGATACCAACCATATGGCCGGATCTTTCAGATCCTGTAATGGTTCTGTGATATCAGCCAACAATGGGCTTTAGCCCACTGTCAGCAGAAAAAAATGACAGCAGTGCAGGACAAACTGCACTACTGTGATCCATAGGGGAAGAATGGCCATACTTCTTTAACCACTTGCTGCCCGCCATATAGCAAAATTATGGCGGTAAAGTGGTTGTGTTATCCTGATCGGACGTCATATGACGCATTGCGGCGATTGTTGTTGTAGCATGTCACCCTGACACACTGCAACTATGATCTAGGTAAAGAGTCTCTGACGGGGGCTTTTTACCACGTGATCAGCCGTGTCCAATCATGGCTGATCACGATGTAAACAGGAAGAGCCGTTAATTGGCTTTCCCTCACTCGCGTCTGACAGACACAAGTGGAGGAGAGACGATCGGCTTCTGTCCTTATCAGCACAGCACCCCGCAGATGCAAATCCAGTGGGTTGCAATGTGTGCCCACACATGATGTCAATCAGTGCCCACCAGCAATACCTGTCAGTGCCTCCTACAGTAGGTGACTGCGATATTGTGTCAATCTCGCTCCCTTTCTCGGCGAGATTGACCACCTGCGAGCCCCATCGCGGGAGCCAGCACCGAGCTGGCTTGCTGCGATGGAGACAAAGCCGTCATAGAAGCGACGGGGATCCGACTTGGATTCCCGCCAATTCTACACGTGGGCGGCGTTTAGTATGAATCCTGAAGGGGAACTCCCCGCCGGATTTTAAATAAAAATCCGGCATGGGTTCCCCCCTCAGGAGCATACCGGGCCCCAGAGCACCTGACCCCCCCATGTTGAGGGCATGCTGTCCAGTATGGCTCAGGAGGGGGGGGGGCGCTCGCTCGCCCCCACTCCCTTCCTGACCAGCCGGCGTGCTTTGGATACGGGTCTGGTATGGATTGTGGGGGGACCCCCACGCCGTTTTTTCGGCGTAGGGGGTCAGCTTACAACACATCAGACCTAAGGGCCCTAAGGGCCCGGTATGCTCGTGAGGGGGGAACCCATGCCGGATTTTTATTAAAAATCTGGCGGGGAGTTCCCCCTCAGGATTCATAACAAATGCCCTCGCTGGAATTTGCTTTTACTATTCCAGCGAGTGCGAAATGTCAGCACTCTGTCGCCGAGAATCAGCGGGATGCTGTCGTGCTAAAAACACATTCTCGGCGGCAGGTACTGTAATTAGTGATGCCCATCAGTGCCATCAATCAGTGTCCATCAGTGCTCACCCATGCCCATCAGTGCCCACCTATTACTGCCCATCAGTGCCACCCATAAGTACCCATCAGTGCAGCCTTTCAGTGCCCATCAGTGCTGCATATCAGTGCCACCTATCAGTGCCCATCAGTGCACCTATCAGTGCCCATCAGTGTCACATATCAGTGCCATATCATCAGTGCCATCTCATTGGTGCCACCTCATCCACACTCATCAGTGCCACCTTATCAGTGCCCATTAGTGCAGCCTCATGAGTGCCTATCAGTGAAGGAGAAAACACACTTTTTTACAACATTTTACAGAGAAACTAAAAAAAAACGTATATTTTTCAATATTTTCTGTATTTTTTTATTTGTTTAGCAAAAAATAAAAACCACAGAGGTTTATTTGTCGGAACAAGATGATAAAAAATTTGTTTGGGTACAGTGTAGCATGACCGCACAATTGACATTAAAACAGCAACAACACTGAAATCTCAATATTGGCTTGGGCAGGAAGGGGGGAACTTGCCCTGTATTGATGTGGTTTACATAACTAAATAAAAAAGAAGAGTTGATACATACAGCAGATGACAAAGAACAGCGGAATTAATTTCCTAAGAGGAGAAACTTTGCTGACTTCCATCCTCCAGTGCCTGCCAGTGAAAATGTCCAATGCTGAAAATGAGGTTTCAACTCATTCGCTTGCAAAGTAAACAGTCTGTCTTCCTTAAGTAAATATACCACAGTGTGGTATATTTGAAGACAAACTTGCATTGAATTAGGATTAAAGTCAAAATAAAAAACAAACAAACATAAAAAACAGATTACAAATGCCTGCTTTGCGCAAAAATATTGCACAGAAATTGTACTTTTTCAGCAGGGAGCTGTGGTGGCTCAACGTGATTGGCACTGCGCTGACAAGCCATTCACCTCTGCAGCCAAGGGTTCGGATCCCGGTCTCGGCTACATGTGAATTGAGTTTGGTGGTCTCAGCCCGGCTCCCGGTGGGTGTGCTATGCAAGGTACGCCTGTGCTTAGTACGCCCACCCCCCCCCCCCACAAAAACCACCACACTTGCACGCACACAAAATTGGTTTAAAACACATGCACTTTGGCCATGCGGTCTCTTAAAACAAAGAGAGGCGAAGGACCTACAGGGCTGGCTGGGTGGGCTAGGCCCCCTCACTCCCTCATAGGGGGAGTCCCTCTGCCCCATTGGGGTCCTGTTGGGCCCCAGTTGGGCTCCCAAGAGGAGCAGGTAGGGCGGGGTGAGTGGGAGGCCCCCCTTCACACCCGCCATTGCCACCAGGGGCATGGAGAAGGATGGCGATTGCCTCCGGGGGGAGGGTCTGCCTACTCCCAACTCCTGCAGTCCGGCTCCTCTCTCTCGAGTTCACGCACAAAAATACACTTTAAAAAAAAAAAAAAAAAAAAAAAAAAAAAGAAATTGTACTTTCCTCCTCTTCTCGTAGTCCCAAATTAGCATAGTAGGCTACTCCCTGCCTTTGGGTACCTCCTGTAGAAATCAGTGTGCAAACAGACAGCCATGCTCCTGTTGAGTCCTATGCATCCATAGACACACAGTGGGCTGGTAGGCCACACCCCTGCTACTTCTTCACAGGAGTTTGACAGACAGCAGCAAGTGTCTATGGCTTCATTGCCCTCTGTTTCTTCTGTAAAACCAGGAAGTGAAGGGAGTGACACTGGAGTTGGACACAGCATGGAACGGGGACATAGACACAGGTAAAGCCTCATTTACATGGGCCTACTACAGCATATGTCTCTGTGAGGGATGTAGACTGTGAATGCCCATGCAGACAATTCCATTCATGTTAATTGGGAAGCAATGGCTGCATGAACACATCTACTGCTCGCAATTTGACATTTGTATGGGTGCACAACCCTCTATGCCGGCATGAATGAAACTGCCTGCATGGGGATGCTCTATTAGTGTAAACATGGCCCTAGCACAGATGTACACTGTAGCATGCCCATCTGAATAATACCCAAGTCTTTACAGACAGGGGTAGGAGAGATAGTGGATGTTATTTACCATTTACATTTGCAGGAAATGCGTTAAGATAAAGAAGTCTAGACTTTTGTACTATTTTAACCAAAGCAAATTAGTAGGTGATAAACAGAACAAGACCAGAGGCACTGAATGAAAATGTGAAACTCATGAAGAGGTAGAGCTAGTGAGGCATATAAAGTCATTCAAGGCTAGAAGAGAAACAAGGAGACAGACTCTCAGAAGGAGGTGGCACGCATTGGTGATTTTCCCTGAAAGGCAAGATCCATTGTAGCTGCCTTCCTTTGCAGGAAAATCCTTATTTTTCCCTCTGTTACTTTGCTCAGCATCTGAATTGACAGCACTGTGTATCCACCATTTCTCAAGAGACACATTTTAAAGACTTTACAAGAGTTAAAATGATACTCCTTAAAAAGGGGTCATGTATGATAAACTAGGGCACAGTGGGGAGCTAAGGTACTGAATGAATTCAACATTTGTTGCCAGAGTTTAATGACTTCTGTTGCAGATAACAGACGTATGGCAACCTTTTCCATGTTTATCAGAGCTTCACATTCAATGTAAGGTAACTACAATATTTCTTGACCTTTAGATGTCTAATTGAGTTCATCGTGTGTTTTTCCTGCCCCTGACACACAAGAGATCTGCCCCTGACAATTTGTCAAAATTGACAATGGCAGGATTTCTAAGATGCCGCCTGTTTTGTTGTTAAAGAACCCCTCCTTCTGTAGCCGAGGTAGTAATTCAGACCAGTGACAGAGAAACATCTCACTGCATCTGGAGTGAGCGAACCCATAGAGACAGACAGATAGCCTCTGCCACTGACAATTTGTCCAAGGCAACAGATTTGCCCATGTGTCATCAGCCTAAAGGATATGAGTGTCTTAGTTCTAGATTCTCTTTGTGCATTTGTGTTAAATCCCAGGAGGCTACAAACTGGTCTCACAGCATTTTGCAATGCACAGTAGGGGGCCAGCTGTGACTGATCAAGTCACAGCCAGTAAATGAATCCAATATAAACATCAATAATATGAATAATGGGATGAGAATGACAAGCCATCCTTAAATGTCTTACATTCCCCACTTTGCCTTTGTGATTTCAGTAGCCATCTATAATCTTATATTTTATATCACTATATTCCAGTTTAAAAGGAGTGATCCTTTTAGTTAAAGAGATATAAATATGACTATTATCTTAAAAATGATTTCAGGATACCAAATCAGTCTTCCCTGTTTAACCTTTCCCAGTTCGATCTCAACTGTAAGTGTAGAGATAAGGCCAGAGCCAGCTCATGTAACATGTGCTACATATGATCTGTGCATCTGTCTGGCTCACAATGCATGTTTGATGGTCATCCCATTTCCTTGTAAATGTTAATTTAACATCTACAGATAGTGTTTCCGCTCATGTTAGTATATTATTATATATATATTGTATTTACCAACACAGGAACACACACAGCCCTTTCGAATTTTGCTTTCTAAGCCAGCACAGCATTATTTGACCTAACCATCCAATAATATGTGATTCCATTTGATTCCATTCTATATGTTTCTTTTAAAAGTGGCTAAGCAGTTAAAGTGTTTGTTAACCCCCCCCCCCCCCAAAAAAAAAAAAAAATCCTGCTCCTTTAAAGCATGTTATTTGACACAGTTCTTGTCCTGTGTCATTTGCCCCCCCCCCCCATAAAGCCGCGTACACACGACCATTTTTCATGTCATGGGAAAAAAGGTTTTCTCAACGTGATTCTTGTCAAGCCTGCCTTGCATACACACGATCATGAAAAAAAATGCTCGAGCAAAGCGTGGTGACGTACAACACGTACGACGGCACTATAAAGAGGAAGTTCCGTTCGGATTGCGCCACCCTTTGGGCTGCTTTTGCTGATTTCGTGTTGTTAAAAGTTTGGTGAGAGACGATTTTCAGTCTGTTACAGAGCGACGAATGTGCTATCTCCATTACCAGAACGATCGCTCCCATCTCATAACTTGCTTCTTGCTCAGGGCTCCCACTGATTCTGCATTATGGTGAGTTGAACTATTTAATTTTATATTACAATTCAAAAACAGAAATAATGTGCTTCAATCATCCTGACACCATATTAATCTTGACAAATTGCCTGCAAAATAAATGCTTGCATTCCCTCTGGGCCTTGGAAACATTTTTTGCCACATCTGGTATTTTTGGTGGAAGGCAACAGTGGGACACATCAGCTGGTGGCAGTATAGTGACAATCTGCATCTGGTGGCAGGTGACATAGCAGGTGACACTCTGTATCTGGTGGTAAGCAACATAGCAAGTGACAAGCTGCATCTGGTGGCAGGCGACGTGGCAAGTGACAATCCGCATCTGGTGGCAGGCGACGTGGCAAGTGACAATCCACATCTGGTGGCAGGCGACGTGGCAAGTGGCGTGGGAAGAGACAATCCACATCTGGTGGCAGGTGACGTTGCAAGTGACAAGCTGTATATGGTGGCAGGTGAAATGAGAATTGACAAGCTGGATCTGGTGGAAAAACAACATGGCAAATGACAAGCTGCATATGGCGGCAGGCAAAGGTGGCAAGTGCATCTAGTGGCAGGCGACATGGCAAGTCATAAACTGCATCTGGTGGCAGGCAACAGTAGCAAGTGACATGCTCAGGGCTCCCACTGATTCAGTATTATGGTGAGTTGAACTATTTCATATCATATTACAATGTAATAAAAAAGTAATGCACTTCAATTATCATGATACCATATCAACCATGGTGCAATGATGATTGAAGTGCCAACACCAGCAATTTCCCGCAAGTGACAATCCACATCTGGTGGCAGGTGACGTGGCAAGTGACAAGCTGCATCTGGTGGCAGGTGACATGAGAAGTGACAAGCTGCATCTGGTGGCAGGCAAAGGTGGCAAGTGCATCTGGTGGCAGGCGACATGGCAAGTGATAAGCTGCATCTAGTGCCAGGCAATGGTAGCAAGTGACACGCTCAGGGCTCCCACTGATTCTGCATTATGGTGAGTTGAACTATTTCATATCATATTACAATGTAATAATAAAAGTAATGCACTTCAATTATCCTGATACCATATCAACCATGGTGCAATGTTGATTGAAGCGCCAACACCAGCAATTACCCGCAAAAAATTGCCCCCCCCCCCCATAATTTTCTGCCACACAGACCATCCCCGGTGACATAAAGTTCAGGGACCGATGCGACATGGCAAGTGACAATCCGCATCTGGTGGCAGGCGACAAGGCAAGTGATGTGGCAAGTAGCAATCCGCATTTGGTGGCAGGCGATGTGGCAAGTAGCGTGGCAAGTGACAATCCACATCTGGTCGCAGGTAATGTGGCAAGTAACAAGTTACATTCCTTCAAGATAAAATCAATAATATTTGATCCATTGTTGTGGGGCCTTTTAATGGCATGGGGCCCATAGGCTGGTGCCTACTCTACTATTTGGTAATCTGCCATTGTCTGCTGGAAGTCTATTCCAAGTACCAACTGGCCCTTTGGCAAAATAATACTTTCTAAGATTCATTTAAAAATTTGCTCATGGTAATTTTAGGCCATTTCCTTTTTTTATTTTTTATCTTGGCTTCTTATTGAATATACTGCCCTCTTGAACCTTATTCATGACCTTGATGTATTTAGAGGTATCAATCATGTCTTCCCTTTTCTCTGTATTCAGCCAACATAATTTCTTGTTACATGTTTCCTTATAGCTTTGCATTATCCCATTATTGTTATATAAAATCATTAAATTAAAGTTGCATTGGATGTTTAAAATAGTTAAAAAGCCGACATGTTATAAGAAACAGTATACTGAAACAAAAGGATTGCATATATGTAACTATTTTTAAATATGATTTTAGACTTTCATAGTTACCATGGTTTTTCAATATCAGTGGTTTACATGTGATACCGAGTGGGTTTTTTGACCTTTACTCAATCTTGTTTCCTGTTAACTATCTTACATAAGCTACTGCTGCAAATTAAAGTGGTTGCTCGTTTGTGCATTTACTTTTGGTTCCTATCTTAATCTCATAAATACAATTAGAGTAATGGATACAAATTACAACATGTTTATATTTGTATCTGTGATTGCACATTATTTTATTTATTTAATTTAGAAAAAAGCAATTTCAGGAAACAAAAAAAAAAAAAAAACTGTAATAAACAGTAAATGCTACTTAGCAAACAGTGCAGCATAACTAATGCCGCGTACACACAACCATTTTTTATGGTCTAAAAAAAAAAAAAAAAGTTTTTTTCAACCCGATTATTGTTAAGCCTGCCTTGCCTGCACACAATCGTGAAAAATAAATGCTCTAGCAAAGTGTGGTGACGTACAAAACGTACGACAGCACTATAAAGGGGAAGTTCAATTCGGATGGCACCGCCCTTGGGGCTGCTTTTGCTGATTTTGTGTCAGTAAAAGCTTGGCGAGAGACGATTTGCACTTTTTTTCATTCTGTTACAGCGTGATGAATCTCCATTACGAATGCTAGTTTTACCAGAACATGCGCTCCCGTCTCATAACTTGCTTTTGAGCATGCGCGTTATTTTCATGTCGTTAAGGCTTACACACGACCATTTTTTACGCGTTATTTTCATGTCGTTAAAGCCTACACACGACCATTTTTTACGACGTTAAACAACAGCGTCAACAACGATGCAAAAATTTAGAGCATGTTCTAAATTTTTAATGCCCATTTTTAACATCGCGAAAAAAGCTCTGGAGTCAACACATGATAATTTTTAATGACATTAAAACATTCATATGTACGTGACATTACTCCACTTACCATTTTTCCACCAGGGCAATTTTTTACTTTCTACACACCATAACATATGCTTTTTTTTTTTGCTAGAAATGACTTAAAAATGGTAGCAGTTGCAATTTTTGTGTCACGTTTATCAAATCTATATTTTCAGGAATAAATAAAAAACATGGGGTTGTACTGAGTAAATAGATACAAAATATATCAACCCCTAAAAATGCACATATCCGTGAAATCCCAAAAAAGCATGGTACCCAGAATTGACTATAGCTGACACTTTAAAAGCCTTTGCAGGTTATCGGTTTGAGTTAACTGGGACTTATGGCCCTAGAATTGTGTCTTTCACTTTATTGTTTGTGCTGATACCTCTCATGTGTAATACAATTTATGTTTTCACACACTTGTATACCCTACATGTGCATTTGCATTCTGGTGTGTATCAGGGGAGGGCTGGCAGCCTTAGGCCTGGGGGGCAAAAATGTTCATGATCAAAAGAGTCCGCACAGGGGCCCCCCTTACAACAGAGTACGCGCAGGGGGCCCTCTTACATCAGAGTCCTCGCAGAGGCCCCCCTTACATCAGAGTCTGCACAGAGCCTCCCCTTACATCAGAGTCCTCGTGTCTGTGCAGAGAGAGAAGGGGATGTCAGCGCTGGTGTGCGCTGAGGCTGAGCTAT
Source organism: Rana kukunoris (assembly GCA_029574335.1). Taxonomy (NCBI): domain Eukaryota; kingdom Metazoa; phylum Chordata; class Amphibia; order Anura; family Ranidae; genus Rana; species Rana kukunoris. The sequence goes on along the minus strand of CM056049.1, from coordinate 307,329,364 downwards.
GTGTGAGACGAGACATAGCTCAGCTCTGCAGCCATCTACCTCGGAGCTGACACAGGCATGGCTGCACAGTGGGAGGTGAGCAGCGGCCGTGACCTGTGTTAACAGAGCTCCAGCAGGCATATTCCTGCTCTGCAAAAACAGCATTTGCTAGTGGCGGCTGGTGGCTGTGCATAGTGTCACCAGCTCGGGAGGAGATTTCCACCCTGCCCCCCTGCCAGCCCTCCCCTGGTGTGTATGGAGCAACAGGGATGAATGTCTGTCTAGCTAAATTAGATATGTCTGTTAGTAAAATATATTCAAAAGTCTAAATCAACTTTTGATGTGCTATCACCTTGCAACACACCTATATATACAAAGAAGGAGCTGGAATCGCGCTAAGAATGAGGTTATGACCATATGAAGGGCACAATGTGTGGTATAAATACTCAGTGTGGAGGTGAAAAAATCTATAAACCACAGAGAAATACCAAAAAAAAAAAAAAAAAAGGAAAAAGATTGTTATGAGAAGTCCACCTGTTGGTCACAAAGAAAACTACTCATGGTATAAGGCTGTGTTCATGTGAAGGGCACAGATATATTCAGTGGTATAAATATTCAGTGTGGGGATAATAAACTTATGGAGCCACAAAGAACCAAAAAAGAGAAAAAATAAACAATAAAAAATCCACCTATTGATCACAGAGAAGCCTACTCATAGTCTCTGATGAACTAGGGTGAGGTCTTTGACAGGTAAAAAAAAGGGCTTCAGATGAAGATGGATGTGCCTTCTCCCAAAAATGTAGTATGTATATAGATCAAGGAAGCAGAATATCAGGATAATAATAATACATCCACTCCGCGCTGTCGGTCACACTTGGGCTTTCCCGGATTTGAATGTAGAATCACAGCACCAAAAACAAAACAGAAAACAGAAAAACTTGCATAGTGTGAAACCTTATGGACAACGTATAAATCACCACCCGTGTGGGACAGTAGTAAATGGGGAGGGGATAGTGCAAACCCACCACCACTATACACACTGACCCTTACCAGACGGCGGGACCCCTCAGGGTGGATGCACAACACTAAGGATGGGATGAATCGAATGTCAACAGCCGTGAGACTTCAGCAGATAGCAGCACTTGCACACGTGGCACCCCGCTCTCCTGCAAGTGCTGCTATCTGCTGAAGTCTCACGGCTGTTGACATTCGATTCATCCCATCCTTAGTGTTGTGCATCCACCCTGAGGGGTCCCGCCATCTGGTAAGGGTCACATCCATCTTCATCTGAAGCCCTTTTTTTTCCCTGTCAAAGACCTCACCCTAGTTCATCAGAGACTATCATCAATCATCAGCAGCCAAAAACTGCTATATCACTCATATGAAGACGACACGCAACTGTACTTCCGCATTTGCAATAAGAAGGATCACCACCTCAATCTAGAGACCTGTCTCTCTTTGATAGAGGACTGGATGACAAAGAGTTATCTCAAACTCAACGGAGCGAAAACAGAACTTCTTCTGTTTCACGCCAAGCGTAGGAATCAACCGGCAACAACTTGGATCCCCCTGCCCATTCTGGGCAAGACCATCACCCCTAGCACCAAAGTCAAAAGTCTTGGGGTCATCTTTGACTCCTACATGACAATGGACGCACAAATAGGGTCAGTAGTCAGCGGATCTCACCATCTGCTGTGCCTACTACGCAGACTCACTCCTTTTATTCCCAAGAAAGACATAGCGGTCGTGGTGGGAGCAATTGTAAACTCCAGACTGGACTATGCAAATGCCCTTTACCTCGGACTCCCCAAGTACCAAATCGCTCGTCTTCAAGTCGTTCAAAATACGGCCGCCAGACTTGTGACTGGGAAAAAACCCTGGGAATCAATCTCACCTTCACTGAGATCCCTTCACTGGCTACCAGTTAAAGACAGAATCACCTTTAAACCACTCTGTCTAACGCATAGATGTTTCCATGGGAATGCTCCCCATTATCTTTGCGAAAAAATAAAAGTTCACAATCCCAATCGTATTCTACGATCCACCAATCAAAATCGGCTTCAGGTACCGAAAGCCAGATACAAGTCCAAAGGAGACAGGAGATTCGCTGTCCAAGGTCCCAGACTATGGAACGCCTTACCAGCCAGCATTCGGTTGGAGAAAAACCACTTAGTCTTCAGGAGAAAGATCAAGACTCATCTCTTTTGATCTCAAAGGAGACAGGAACAACAAGCGCCCAGAGGCGATTTACATCGCATGTGCTGCGCTATATAAGTTTTCATTCATTCACTATGAGTAGGCTTCTCTGTGATCAATAGGTGGATTTTTTATTGTTTATTTTTTCTCTTTTTTGGTTCTTTGTGGCTCCATAAGTTTATTATCCCCACACTGAATATTTATACCACTGAATATATCTGTGCCCTTCACATGAACACAGCCTTATACCATGAGTAGTTTTCTTTGTGACCAACAGGTGGACTTCTCATAACAATTTTTTTCCTTTTTTTTTTTTTTTGGTATTTCTCTGTGGTTTATAGATTTTTTTCACACATTGTGCCCTTCATTTGGTCATAACCTAATTCTTAGCGCGATTACAGCTCCTTCTTTATATATTTGTTTATGTTGTATAACATTTTTGAATCGCAGCTTTTTTGTTGTTCACTGGGAATGTGCAATTTTTTTCTCTTGTTACACCTATATATACATTCAAATTTTGATTCCCTATAGTTTTGCCATATCATCTGTGTACACAAAGGGCTATTATTTAACATGATGTTTTATTTATTCATAGCAACTGATTGGAAACATTTCAAATTACTGCAGTGGCACCAAATTGATGGTGATTGGAGCATACACATTCTGGTCAGAAAAATTATTAACCATATGGCATTCTATGTGAAGTCATGTGTTTGTATTATCTTGGTATCATAAACACAACTACATGTGCAGTTCAGTTTAATTTTTATAGGGAAGATGCCAATTTTCGGGGAGGTAAAATGGTTTCTCTTAATAAATGTTACATTTACCCTCTCTACATATTTACTACTGTGCAAACGTTTCAGAGAGGTGTAAAAAAATGGTGTAAATTAGGAATGCTTTCAGAAATAGAAGTGTTAATAGTTTATTTTTATCAATTAACAAAATGGAAAGTAAATGAACAGAAGAGAAATCAATATTTGGTGTGACCTCCCTTTGCCTTCGAAACAGCATAATTTTTTCTGGATACACTTGTACACAGTTTTTTAAGGAACTTGGCAGGTAGGTTGTTCCAAACATCTTGGAGAACTAACCACAAATCTTTTTGAAAAAAGACACACAAGTCTATCCAGTTCAACCAACAAGGGAAAAAAAGAAAATCAACACACTAAAATAGAAAAACCTTCATATATACTATGCAATACCATCCACAGATCTTCTCTTCATGAAATCCCAAAAAGATTAGATGATGTTGAGATCGGGGCTCTGTGGGGGGGCAAACCCATCAATTGCAGGGCTCCTTGTTCTTCTTTATTCTGAAGTTAGTTCTTATTGACATTGGCTCCATGTTTGCGGTCGATGTCCTACTGCAGAATAAATTTGGGGTCAATCACATGCCTCCCTGATGATATGGCATGATAGAAAAGTACCTGCCTGTATTTCTCAGGATTGAAGACATCATTGATCCTGACTAGGGATAAGTCGAATACCCCCCCCCCCCCCGTTCAGTTCACACCAGCCCCTTCGAACGCAAAACTTTTAGAACCCCATTGAAGTCTATGGGACTCGAACGTTCAAATTCAAGAGTGCTTGTTTTAAAGGCTAAGATGCAAGTTATTGTCGTAAAACGGGTTTGAGAACCCGGGTCTTGTCCCAGGGAACATGTATCAATGGAAGAAAAGTTTTAAAAACGGTCCCTTTTTTCTGGAGCAGTGATTTTAATGATGCTTAACGTGAATTTTTTTTTTATTCCTTTAAATATCATACCTGCTGAGTGTCTATAGTATGCCTGTGAGGTGACACATGTTTAGCACAAAATGAGATTACTATAAGAAAAAGGTAATTTAAAACTGCTTGCGGCTTTAATGTAATGTCTGGTCACTGCAATATGGATGAAAATTAGGGTTGTCCCGATACCGATACTAGTATCGGTATCGGGTCCGATACCGAGTATTTGCGGGAGTGCTTGTACTCCCGCAAATACCGCCGATGCCTAATCCGGATACTTTTTTTTTTTTTTTTTTCGGAGTGGGGGCGGAATGGGGGCGGAGAGAGGGCAGAGAGTGGGCGGAAAGGGGGCGGGAACCGATCGCAGAGGAGACTGAGGGGGCAGCGAGGAAGGCGGACTGGAGGCGGAGAGGAGGCGGAGAGGAAGCGAAGAAGAAAGCGGAGAGCAGAGCAGTCCCCAGGTATGTATAAAATCACACTGGATCATTGGAGAGCTGCTTCTGCTGCCGCTGCCGCTGCCGCCGCCGTCTAGCTGTTCGGCGCTTAAGCCAGGGAACATAACAGCTTTCATTTGAATAGCTGCTGTTCCCTGCTGCGCGTCGTCATGCCCCCCCCCCCTTGTCGGGCGCTTTTCCCAGGATTGGACAGGTGATCTGTCTATCAAAGTGCCCGGACAAGGGGGAGGGGCCATGACGACGCGCGGCAGGGAACAGCAGCTATTCAAATGAAAGCTGTTATGTTCTGCTGAGCGCCGAACAACTAGACGGCGGGGGAGACATAACTGCATATGATGGGGGAGACATGGCTTCATATGGGGGGCAGACATGACTGCATATGAGGGGGGAATTATGGCTGCATTTGGGGGGAGACATGGCTGCATATGGGGGGGGACTGCATATGAGGGGGAGACATGGCTTCATATGGGGGGCAGACATGACTGCATATGAGGGGGGAGTTATGGCTGCATTTGGGGGGGAGACATGGCTGCATATGGGGGGGAGTCATGACTGCATATGGGGGGGAGTCATGACTGCATATGAGGGGGAGACATGGCTTCATATGGGGGGGGAGACATGACTGCATATGAGGGGGGAGTTATGGCTGCATTTGGGGGAGACATGGCTGCATATGGGGGGGGACTGCATATGAGGGGGAGACATGGCTTCATATGGGGGGCAGACATGACTGCATATGAGGGGGGAGTTATGGCTGCATTTGGGGGGGAGACATGGCTGCATATGGGGGGGAGTCATGACTGCATATGGGGGGGAGTCATGACTGCATATGAGGGGGAGACATGGCTTCATATGGGGGGGGAGACATGACTGCATATGAGGGGGGAGTTATGGCTGCATTTGGGGGGAGACATGGCTGCATATGGGGGGGACACAAGGCTGCATTTGGGGCGCATTGCTGCATTTAAAAAAAAGTATCGGTATTCGGAATCGGCGAGTACATAAAAAAAAGTATCGGTACTTGTACTCGGTCCTAAAAAAGAGGCATCGGGACAACCCTAATGAAAATCATTGAGAAAAATAGCATGGGTTTCCCCACTCCCCTCCCCCCAGCTCATTACCTGTCCCTTTGGCCCTATATACTTTGAACAGCAGTATACAGGCGGTTCAAACAAGACAGGGACTGTAGGTTTGTTGTTAAGTAGAATCTGTTTGTAATTATGAACTGGTACTTTTTAAAGTGTAGCTCCAGCCAAAAAATCTTTTTAAGCTTTTTGGAAAACATAGAGAAGGATTATCACCCCTGTAACATTTGTTTTGCTGTCTGTGTGCATCTGTTCAGAAGATTGCAATTCACTTTCTGTCCCAATGACAAATGATTTTTTTTTTTTTTTTTTTGTGAAACAAGGATTGGTGATAAAGCATCAGTGGACAGGAGACACCTCTTATGCCGCATACACGGTCGTTTTTTGTGATGAAATAAAATGACGTTTTTAAAAATGTCATTTAAAATGATCATGTGTGGGCTTCACATCGTTTTTTGTCTTCTAAAAAACGACCAAAAAAATATTTGAACATGCTTCAATTTTTTATGTCGTTTTTCAAAATGTCGTTTATTGTGTCATAAAAAAAGATTGTGTGTGGGCTAAAACAACGTATTAAACAACGTTTTAAACCCGCGCATGCTCAGAAGCAACTTATGAGACGGGAGCTTTAATGGAACAGAGTGCCGTCGTACGTGTTGTACATAACTGCGCTTTGATAGAGAATTTTCAGAAAACGATGGTGTGTAGGCAACGTCGTTTTTTTATGATGAAGTTAGAAAAACATTGTTTTTTTTTTCATGATGAAAAACATAGTTTTATCTCATCACAAAAAACGATCGTGTGTACGCGGCATTACAGAAGAGAATTTCCCTTTATAGGGGTAGATTTCCTCTCACTTCCTGTTGTCTCCTTTAATTTGCAAGTAGGAGTCATTTGTAAGTACTGGATGGGGGGGATGTGTACTGGATGGGGGAGTGTGTGTACTGTAAAGGGTGCTGAGAAACCATTTTTTCCTTAAACTCCCCTCTTAAAATTGGGGTGCGTGTTATACGCCGGCGAGTGTTATACGCCGATAAATACGGTACTCTGCAGAATTTTGGGCCCTAGATGTTGGTGTTGCCACAACACTGTAAGCCCTCACAGTTAGTCTTGGTGGGCGCAGGAATGGGCACAGTAAAATTACTTGTTGGTCAGCCACTGCCTGTGATATTAATTTGACAACAACAGCAATTGTATTCACGTGGCTTTAGGTGAACACTGTGGAGGACACAGTACACCACGTGAAAATCCCCTGCCTGTTGTATTAATATGAGAAGATCCCTGCCTTTTAGAGCTGCACGATTAATCGTTCACCCCCCCACGCGATCTCCACGTGGGATGACCCACGATCTTTATATGTAGCCGCCTGTTCCACGTAGCCAGCGTGGAATGGAAATGGCGGATATCAGAACTGACGTCAGCAACCGGAACTGACGTCAGTTCAATGCGTGAAGCAGCGCGCTGCTGGGCATGGGCGGTGCAGAGACACAAACAGTGTCTCACGCTTGTCTTGGGAAATGAGGAGCACAGCAGTGAGTGCACAGTGAGGTAGGGTAGTACTGTAGTGACGTTGTACAAAACAGCCATGCTAATATCAGCTATCACTGCTGTGGTTTTTGATGCAATTCCATGAAGACCACTTCTGGCCAGACTTCTCTGGACAGTAGATGGGTGTAACTGGGTCCCACTGGTTTCTGCCAGTTTTGTGCCGATAGTAATGCTACACATCTTCTGATCTCAAAAGGTAGTAAGCATGACGTGTCTTTAATCTGCTGCATTAGGTTTGCTTGGCTGATCAGAACATAAACAGTAGGTTTGGGTGTTTATCTTATAGTGGTGGATGATCCTGTTACAGCAATGTATTGTATATTTTCTAGCGTCTTTATTCCTGATAACTGATAACATCTTTAAACAGTATACTTATATTATATGTATACTTATAAATATCAACAGAAGAAAAAATTAAATAGCATGAATTTATATTTGGCAAAGTACACTTATAGATAAAAGTGTAAGTAACATCTGCCTCAATAACAGCTCAATCTTTGACTGAAAATGGCAGAATTATGTTTTTTTGTGTTGGTTTGGTACCATGATACTTCATGGGAATACTCAAGGAGTAAACATAATTATGTTTCTGGCAACAATACAAAAAAACAAATCAATATCCAGAGACCAGAATACTGAAATGATATGCATAGACTATTATTTTTTCACCAAACCCATAAACATAAACACCTAGAGGGCTTGTAAAATGTCATCAAAAAGGGATCAAGTGAATACATAAATAAAAAAAATAGTAAACCTGATGATTTAAATAAGACCATTTTCTAATTCTATCCATGTTTTGTTCCATTGCTAAAATTATTCAAACCCATTCTGCACTGGTTTGAGAAAGTTCATATCAATATGCACAGTGGATCATGGTTTCTTAAGGCATTCAGCACAGTCCCAAAATGCAGAAACATGTGGTATCATTTTTATTTGTTTGTCAAAGACCAGACGGCCTACTTCTAAACTGAACATGCTTAAAACAAGTACAAAATTCTAAATTTCAAGATGTTTATGGGTCACCAAAGTCATCACCTTTTAACTCAGATTTGTGTGGAGAAACATGCCTGTAGCTTTAACATTGGACCTGTATTCATTACTAATGGCTTGTGATCACGGTGTCTAGACTGACCTGCAACTGCACCTCAAAACCAAAAACTCCATTAATGATGTTTATTTTTTATATATATATACAAAGGTATATAAAAGAAATACAGCTATTGAAAAAAAAAAAGGTATGAGTGGAAATAAAATGTTTGATGTGAAATATTCTTTACACTGTGCTCACGCTACACATTTATTTTCACCACAGGTTGATCAATATTATTTTTTTCATGGATTTTTTAAACTAATTTAGAAGGGTATTCTGATGCCCCTGTTTAGAACATAGGTGTTTAACCTGTTGCCCTCCAGCTGTTGTGGAACTACAAATCGCATGAGACATTGCAAGGCTGTCAGTTAACCACTTAAGACCCGGACCAAAATGCAGGTAAAGGACCTTGCCCCTTTTTGCGATTCGGCACTGCGTCGTTTTAACTGACAATTGCGCGGTTGTGCGACATGGCTCCCAAACAAAATTGGCGTCCTTTTTTCCCCACAAATAGAGCTTTCTTTTGGTGGTATTTGATCACCTCTGCAATTTTTATTTTTTTTATTCTTCTACGTATTTTTGGTAAAAAAAATCGCAATAAGCGTTTATCGGTTGGTTTTCGCAAAATTTATAGTGTTTACAAAATAAGGGATAGTTGTATTGCATTTTTATAATTTTTTTTTTTTTTTACTACTAATAGCGGCGATCAGCGATTTTTTTCGTGACTGCGACATTATGGCGGACACTTCGGACAATTTTGACACATTTTTGGGACAATTGTCATTTTCACAGCAAAAAATGCATTTAAATTGCATTGTTTACTGTGGAAATGACAGTTGCAGTTTGGGAGTTAACCACAGGTGGCGCTGTAGGGGATGTGTGACCTATGTGTGTGTTTACAACTGTAGGGGGGTGTGGCTGTAGGTGTGACATCATCGATCGCGTCCCCCTATTACAGGGATGACGCGATCGATGCTACGGCCACAGAGAAGCACGGGGAAGCCGTGTTTACACACGGCTCTCCCCATTCTTCCGCTCCAGGGACGGATCGCCGCACTGCAGCATCAATCGGGTCAGCATCGATCAGCATCGATCGGGTCCGCGAATCTGGAGCTTCGGACCGGGTCACGGGCGCGCGCCCGCGACCCACGGCTGGGTACTAAGATCAACGTATATATACGTTGATGTGCCCAGCCGTGCCATTCTGCCGACGTAAATGTGCAGTAGGCGGTCCTTAAGTGGTTAAACAACCATAACTCCCAAAGGCAGAGGCATGATGGGACTTGTAGTTCGGCAATAGCTAGAGGTCCACAGGTTGAGCACTCATGATTTATAATAATAAGAGAGGAGGTAATAAACGTCACTGGTATGGTAATCTTGATGAAGGGTAATTAAATAATGTAAATCTTCAGTCTGATCGAAATCATTTATGTTTGTTATGTTATGCCAGGCTGGGTCACAAAACTCTCTGTAAGCTAAGGTGCATGTGTTAAGTATAGGTTTTATGTATGGTCTTCCCTATACTATTTTGTATGCAATGTATATTTAGGTAAAGATGTCATAAGGTGCAATTGGCACATTAAATGCTTTTTAATGAGCACATTCAGCTAGTTACATATTATTAACATGCAGTAAAACTGCTTTACAACAGTCTCTCACAGACCTTTGTAGCTACAGGCAACATGAAGTAATTAATTCTCAACATTCTGAGAAAAATTCTTTAATTCTTTTTTTTTTTTTTTCAGATTGTTTTTTTCTCAGCAGTGAGTTGACAACCCCACAGCCTTGCTCAGAAAAAGAGAAAATGATAGAGAACAGAATGCTAAGATCCAACTTTAATGACTTAAAGTGGATGTAAACCCACTCTCATCCTTTCTGAACTACTTCCACAGTACTGATCTATAAGGATACACATGCCTCCTGCATGAATCCTTACCTGTTAAATGTCTCCCCTCTGTCTGTTATGAGACCTGAAAAACTGCAGATTCTGTGGGTGGATCTGTTGTCTGGAGCTCGGTGGGTGGAGTTGTGATGTCAGTAGACTCCCCGCCCACCTCTACACTCCCCTTGTTAACATTCATTTTTTCCTATGTTTTTCTTACACTGAATTCTGCTATAATCACTAACATCCAGTCAAAATCCAGAAAAGTAACCACATGACTTTAGAAAAGGAGTGGGGGTGGGAATTAAAAAAAATGCTTGTCTGAAGCTAGTGCATTAAATATGTAAATAACCTGTCACTCACAGCAAGGGGGCGGAACGGACCAAGGTTTTTCCCTGTAAGTCCGTTTTAGTTCACTGAACAATAAGAGGATTGCTCAGAGCTGGATTAACTCTGTGTGGCAAGACTGGGCACAAATGATAGGAAATCGTAAACTGTACATTGTGACATAAAAAAAATCGGGTTTACTTCCACTTTAACTTCAAAAATTTTAAGAATGAATAGTGCCACAGTATCTACAGCTACAAATGTTAGGTAAAAACACAGGAAGTGAAAAAAGTCAAATAAAACATAGAAATAACATTTGCATGCACAAAAAAAATACCACAACTAAAATAAATAAACTGAAATGCCCTAAGCAACACCCCCCTTAAAAAAATATATAGTAGATTTTCTTCAAGGAAGGTCCCTTGAAACACATTCTGTGACCCTGGACTCTAGGCGGACATTACCATCCATCGGCCATTGACACTGGTAACGAGAAAGCCAAGGCACTGCACATTGTTACTGGGCTGTCAGAGTCATTTCCCCATTAACAGGCAGTGGCACAGATCTGGACTTTGTGCCTGTAGCAGATCATCATCAATCCATCCAGCGGCACCCTTTTAGGACTGTGCCTCCACCACAGGCTTACACTCTCCCGTGGACTCCCATATACACATGTGTGTTTTTTATACTTTTGTGAGTATTCATTTTTAGCTTTTCTTTGTAATTAAACATTCTAGGTACTTACTACACCAGAGTGGTCATGCTGTCTCCCTCCCTTTCCCTCTCTTTGTTCTACAGGTGGCGTCCTACCTCCATTTTGACAGCAGCACCCTTAGGTCATCAGTTCCTTTTGTCTAGCTATAATGCCGCATACACACAGACGTTTTTTGTGACGTCATTTAAAATGATCGTGCGTGGGCAAAACTTTGTTTTATGTCTTCTGAAAAAAGACCAAAAAAAATTCGAACATGCTTCAATTTTTTATGTCGTTTTTCAGAATGTTGTTTTTTGTGTCATAAAAAAGGATCGTGTGTGGGCAAAACGACGTTTTTAAGCCCGCGCATGCTCAGAAGCAAGTTATGAGACGGGAGCTTCAATGGAACAGAGTGCCGTCGAACGTGGTGTACGTAACCACGCTTTTCAAGAGCATTTTCAGAAAACGATGGTGTGTAGGCAACGTTGTTTTTTAAAATGAAGTTTGAAAAACGTTGTTTTGTTTCGTGAGATAAAACAACGTTTTTTTTACATCACAAAAAGTGTTCGTGTGTACGCGGCATAAGAGTTACCAACTCATAAAGCATCCCCCCCCCCCCCCAATTTATGGATTATTTATTAACTGCATCATTTACATTCCCTATGAGTGATTAAGCACTGATAGCCTAGCACCATTCCTGGCATTGAGGTATAATAACAAAAACAAATAGGACTATTTAGGACCGGGGGACATGTAAAACACCTGTAGACCTACAGTATGTAAAAGACACCAAATGTTCTGCAGCAGTTCATTCAAGTCTGTCTGTCCCAGGAGCCCTGTGTAGCGGGAAGACCCAACATTATCATATGTGAAATCATCTGTGAAACCAGTTTAAAAAATGTGTTTATTATTCTAATATTATTATTATAATACTACTATTTAGCTTACATTGTACTTTATACAATTTAGGGGCAAGCTTAAAATTCTGTCTGAACACAAGGATGTCATGTCTAATTGCAGTATTTCCATTGCTATTATACATGGCAGCCTCCATCTGTTAATGGTTAATATGGACACCGGTGGGTGCAGGCATCACTTCCTTGACGAGGGTGGTATGTGTTTGTGGGGCTTCTTGTTGCATTAATAAGAAAATAAAGAAAAACTTTAGGGAAACGTGAATTAACAACATTTTGAACAGCTTATTTTCCTTTGACAGTGTACATTTTGCTTTACTACTTTGTTTGCATGTAAGAGATGAAGCACATCACAAACAGGTTTAGAGGACCCACAAAGCATATGTAGCGCCCCCTTGCGTTTAGCACAGGAATTGCACTTTAAAAAGAATAGTTGATTGGGAGAGTTACTTTGCTCTCAATCGCAATTGTTGAGTTACTGGCCTGTCTTGTTCTGGGAAGGTCCACTGGCTCGGACTGCATTCTGGGGATGTAAGTTCATCCTTGGCCGGCAGTGGGAGCTAGAGGGATTCCCGGCAGATTGAGTCTTCCCCAGCAGCCAATTGGAGAGTTTTCCTCTCGCTGGGCATGCTGGGGAGGGGTATATCTGGAAGAGAGGTCAGGTGTTCGGGGTTCTTTTGGCATTCCCTGCGGGGGGTCCCGGAGTCGGGGTGCGGCATCCACCTTTAGGGTGTGCGCACGCAGGGATCCCACCAGCGTGGCCCACTTGGCCAATATCCGGGCCCTGCTGAGTTTCGGTCTGAGACGAATCTGAGGGGGACCCCAGTAGATGGCTGGGTTCCCGAATGTCGCCGGGAGGATCCGGTACTAGAGCCATAGACGGGTACGCTTTGCTGTCGCATGGTGCCGGACGCACGGAAAATAGCTTGGTGAATTTCCTCTGTTCGGGTGCAGGTAAATTATTCAGATTACATTGGCCTGTGGCAGAGGCCTAGAGCCGGGTCAGAGAGAAAAAAAAACGTTCTTCCTAGCCTGCATTGTGATGGTGAAGCGTGTGAATTGGCGCTGTCTGCGACTGAGTTGCGCTGTGTGCTTATCCAGGCCTGACACCAAGAATCTCTATCTCTTATTCATAAACCTGTCCTTCTTCATCAAGTTGATGTTTGGCTATGTTGGCCTGGAATTAAAGCATGAGAAAATCTTCATTGCTTGTCTGGACAAGTTATTGCAAAGTGTTCTGGTGCATCCCTAGACCAAGCAAGGGTAACTTCAACATGCCGGTCCCATCATCAAACCAGCGGCCCTTTCGGGGGTGACGCTACACATATATACCGGTATATGTTTTTTTTTTTTTTTTAAGGAATAATGCGTTAAAATTGCACTTTAAGCCTTAATAAATTCACTGCTAGCTGCAAAACAGTATTTTTTTCCTTGCATTGGTACATGTCCCCTAAGGCAGTGTCCAGTCCCCATGCACTTTTTGCTAATCTCTTAGTTATTATCTTTAATAAATTTGAAAAAATATTTGACAGATTTGGCTTTCACTGACTTCAATGGGTTTTGGATCTGGCATCTGAGCATTTGATATCTTTGGCAAAACCACCCGGAACCAAGCCCAGGTATGTTTGGCTCATCCCTAATACCTTTCTACAGCATATACTGCAGATACCTGTGTGTGCTAGCAATATACAGACCTTTATACAATAATTGATCTAGGAAACTGATGTCTTATTGCAATAGAATTTCCTTCCTAATGAGAAAATATGCTCACTGACAAAACAGAGAAACATAAAAAGAAACTAACCTAAATACCGCTACTCAGTTTTACTTTGTTCTCTCCATCCTCACCCACACACATACCCACACACAACATCACACACTTTAAACAAACCAAGACAGGTATTCATTTCTCTTGCCAGCATCCAACGCCCTAAACTGAATAGTTATGCCGCGTACACACGATCATTTTTTGTGATGAAAAAAAACGACGTTTTCTGTGAAGTAAAAAACGAAGTTTTTAAAAAACCTCACTTTTCAAAGACGATGTTGCCTACACACCATCGTTTTTTTTTCACAAAAAGCGAGGTTACGTTCACCACTCTTTTCCATTGAAGCTCGCTTCATAACTAGCTTCTGGGCATGCGCGGGTTGAAAAACGTCGTTTTAAACGACGTTTTTGCTACACACGGTGACTTTTTGTGAAACAAAAAACGACGTTTTGAAAAACGACACAAAAAATTCAAGCATGTTGGAATTTTTTTTTGGTCGTTTTTTTTTAAGACAAAAAACAACGTTTTGCCCACACGATCAATTTAAATGACGTTTTAAAAAACGACGTTTTTTTTTCATCGCAAAAAACGACCGTGTGTACGCGACATTAGGCTTTATCATTTTAATTATTTTGGTAACTGATATTTTGAAACTATGATAGGAGAATGAAAAGGTTAATGCACATAAACAACAACAGTAATGTGCTTCAGAGACACTCGGTGCTCTGTGTATTTAAACCCCTCCAGTTAAAAAAACAACCAGGTCTGGGAGATGGAAAACCCATTCTAACAAATCTACATCAAATTGCTGGAATTTGATTAGCAATTTCACACATTTGATGTTGATGAAACAGACAGCAAAATGATGTTTGATGTTACCAGACATATTTCACAGGATAATGATGACCACAGACTGTTTATATGAGTTCTTTGCTGCAGCATAACAGCCTTCCTGCTGCCTTGCCGGTAATAAACAACAAACAGCCGTGTTAAACAATAAAATAAATATTCTTTCTTGGGAAGAACTAGCCTATTTCTAAATCAGTAAATGGTGTGGTCCAACATTTGACTATATGTTTCTCATCTATGTCTATTACTAATCCATTTACTCTACGGTAAGGTTCAGCAAGCTCACCTCTGTATGCCTGGATGATCTTTTGTTACCTTGTGGAAAGGCTGCCAGCAGATTACATAAGCCTGACTTTTAATTAGAAAGAAAAGCAGCCTAGAAGCCTGTGTAGATAACTGTAATCTCCAGGCTCAGTACAGATGTGTGGCTTATCCAAGCAATCTGTGATAAGATTGTTTTCCACTTTCTCTCTGCACTGATATTTTCACACCTGTGCTGTTTGTATTGTGATACGCTTTACAACTTTACCTGTAATTACTACAGATTCCACATATTATTACATTTATATGATAACACGGGTGAAGTAAATTAACTAAAAGTCAATGTAAATCCCAATGATGGAATTATTTTATTTTCTCCTTTCAGGCCTGTTTAATTTACCACTAATGTCGCGTACACACGATCGGATATTCCGTCGGAAAAACCTTGGATGGTTTTTCCGACGGAATTCCACTGAAGCTTGGCTTGCATACACATGGTCACACAAAAGTTATCTGAACTTTTGACCGTCAAGAACGCAGTGACGTACAACACTACAACGAGCCGAGAAAATAAAGTTCAATGCTTCCAAGCATGTGTCAAATTGTTTCCGAGCATACGTCGGAATTTTTTGCGTCGGAATTGCTACAAATGATCGGATTTTCCAATAGGAATTTTTTCCGTCTGAAAATTTGAGAACCAGCTCTTAATCTTTTGTTAGCAGAAATTCCGACAGCAAAAGTCAGATGCAGCATACACACGGTCGGAAATTTTCGTTCAAAAGCTCACGTCGGACTTTTGCTTTCGGAATTTCCGATTGTGTGTATGGGGCAAAAAAGTGTTTTCAATAGCCTGCAAAGTTCACTTTTGTGAACTATAGAACACTCCCTCTTATGTTATGAGAAGAGGCGAGGAGGAGCTGTTCTGTAGCCCTAACACAAATTCTGCCTAACTAAGGCAGCAGTTTCTGCCTGCATAGCACTGCTTTTCATAGTTGTAGTGAGTGAGTGTTGCCACCCTAGCACAGGAAAAGTGTTACTAGCAGGGTCCCTATATGATAGGTAAGAAAAAAAATACTATGAAAAAATAAAAATAAAACAAATGCAACCAGCACATATAAGGATGAGTAAGCTGCAATATATAACATTTCTGATTTTGTATTTAGACACAGTTTATTGGTTCTGCATGCGATATTACATACAGTGCAAAGTATTATTACCAAGATTTCCTTAATAGATTTCTAAATACACTTACTCATTTTTTGCACAATATTGTTTTAAAGCGGTGTTCCACCAAAAACAAACTAACATTAAAAGCCAGCAGCTACACATACTGCAGCTGCTGGCTTTTAATAAATGGACACTTACTTGTCCTGGAGTCCAGTGAAGTCGGCACCCACAGCTGATGTTTCCACGTACTCACTCCGGGAACCCTACTGCACATGCGTTAGGCCCTGCTCCTCTCTCCTATTGGCCCGGCAGCCGGGGGAGGATGAGGGAGTCACGGCTCCACGGCAGGGAACGCCCGGAAGTGGGAAAGGATACCTGTCAAAGACAGGTACCTTGTCCCCCTCCCCCCGAAAGGTGCCAATTGTGGCACCGGAGGGGGGAGGAATAAGATGAGCGGAAGTTCCACTTTTGGGTGGAACTCCGCTTTTAGCTAATAATCATGAACGCCAAATACCTTAGGATCATGTTTAATAAAGTGTTAAGTGAAGTTTCAAAAAGTGAAGCTGAGTTAATATTCAGTCAATGCAAGAGAATTTTATTTGTATTTTTTGCACAAGTGATGGAATATACAGTATATACACTATATATGTATATATACCCGCGCGCACGTTCACCAATCAAGGCTCAGCCCGACCTATTTAAACCAGCACCAAGCCTATGGCGGATTGCTGGTTTGTTGTCAGCTTTTCCTGTTTGCACAAATTCCTGAAACCTGAACCTTGACCTATTATCGACCTGGATTGGACCTGACTTCTCGACGCCTTCTCCTGTACCCGACCCCCGGTTTTGTTTCATCGGATCTGCTGCTGTCTCTACCCCTTTGACTTCTGGCTTGTGTCTCTTCCTACCTTCTGTATCCCTGACCATTGGCTCGTATCCCGGATCTGCTTACAGTCCTGACTTGAACTGGCTCTCAGTTTCCTGAACATTTCCCGGTAATCTGAATCACTGCCTGTACCTGCCACAGTCCTGCTCTGTGTCCGCTTACCTGTTCTTCAGTTATCTACTATCAACACGTCATCTACTGCTATTAGCCAGTGCCTCTTTGTGCCCTTCCCCACTGTCTCCACCTCCAGGGGGTGAAGTGCACAGAGTCGCAAAGGTAGCCGCCCTCGGCATCTCGGCATATAAGAAGATTGCCATGACCCTGAAACTGAGCTGCAGCCTGGTGGCCAAGACCATACAGCGGTTTAACAGGACAGGTTCTACTCAGAACAGGCCTTGCCATGGTCTACCAAAGAAGTTGAGTGCACGTGTTCAGCATCATATCCAGAGGTTGTCTTTGGTAAATAGATGTATAGATGTATGAGTGCTGCCAGCATTGCTGCAGAGGTTGAAGGGGTGGGGGGTCAGCATGTCAGCCTGTCAGTGATTAGACCATACACTAAACACTGCATCAAATTAGTCTGCATGGCTGTCATCCCAGAAGTAAGCCTCTTCTAAAGATGATGCACAAGAAAGCCCCCTAACAGTTTGCTGAAGACAAACAGACTAAGGACATGGATTATTGGAACCATGTCCTGTGGTCTGATGACTGATGAGACCAAGATAAACGTATTTGGTTTAGATGATGTCAAGCATATGGGGTGGCAACCAGGTGAGGAGTACAACGACAAGTGTGTCTTGCCTACTGTCAAGCATTGTGGTGGGAGTGTCATAGTCTGGGGCTGCATGAGACACTGGGGAGCTACAATTTATTGAGGGAACTATGAATGCCAACATGAACTGTGACATACTGAAGCAGAGCTTGATCCCTTCCCTTCAGAGACTGGGCCACAGGGCAGTATTCCAACATGATAACGACCCCAAACACACTTGCAAGATGACCACTGCCTTGCTAAAGAAGCTATGCCCTATTGAGCATCTGTGGGGCCTCCTCAAATGGATGGTAGAGGAGCGCAAGGTCTCTAATATTAACCAGCTCAATGATGTCATCATGGAGGAGTGGAAGAGGACTCCAGTGGCAACCTGTGAAGCTCTGGTGAACTCCATGCCCAAGAGGGTTAAGGCAGTGCTGGAAAATAATGTGATCTACTGTAATAATTGTGATCTACTGTATATATATATATATATATATATATATATATATATATATAAATATATATATATATATATATGTTGTACAGGACGCCGGGGTTGGGTCCTAGATGGGTGCTATACGGCACCACTATTTGGACAATGGTCCATTTAAATAGAGGTAGAAGGTTCAGGGGGTCACCCAAAAGTGGGTGAAAAGTTCCAGGCAGGCGCTAATTCAGAGAGGACTGGCTTGCAGTCTTCTCTATCTTTAATAAAGTAGTTTGGGGCCTGGAATTTTGGAGGCTCCAAAGTGTTATTTGGGTGGGACGGAGCCTCCACTCCTAAACCTTGGGAGCCAGCGCACAAGGTGTTAACTCTCACAGAGAACCGCCCATTAAAGCAGGAAGTGGTGCTGGAGGTGGTGAGTGAGTTTGGAGAGTGCACCTGATGAGGACAAGATCAAAGTCTGTTAGCTGCACAGTGAGGACTTTTGGAATGCAGGGGATGAGGACTTGTCTTCCCACAAACCGTATGTCGTTTACTTTCACTGTTTTGTGCTGGAAATAAGCAGACTTTTTGTTGACGCTGGAGCCAAGCGGACTTTTAAGTTATAGTTTTCTGTCATGCTGAGAAAGCCTTGTTCTGCTTTTCTGTAAATAAAAAACCCTTTTTCTTCAAACCAACGGTTTAAGCACTGAATCCCTGCTGAGCTATAGCCCCAAACGTTACAATATATATACTTGTCACCAGGTGAAGGAAAATGCTCCAATGGGGACACCTGGGGGGAAATACCCTTTTTGGAGAGATTTCCTCTCACTTCAGCTAAACTAGTGCGGCCTAAATTGTGGATAAGTTGCTTCACATAGCATTTTGGAAGCCATTTTCTTTTCTTATTACTTGTGCATGGATGATATCCTAGTTTGTTTGTTATGATAAGTTGTGCAGGGAAGGAGATATTTGTAATTTCTCTACAAAGGGCAGAAACTTTTTTAGACCACCTCATTGCCATTACTTATGAATCCAGTTATAAAACAGCAGTAGGGCTTTACTGCTGTCTTATCGCTGCTTAAAAAAAAAAAAAAATGTAAGTGCATTTATAAATCACGGTGTTGTTCTTTGAAATATGCTTGGCAGTTCACTTGCCTTGGTACTTCAAGGCAAGAAAACCCCTATCCACTTCAATGTATTGAGGAAAAAAATTGCCAGGAGGACAGCCTAGTCAACTTACTTATCAGATCTATGTGACCACACATCTTCTTCTTATTTTGGACTGTTTTGTGCAGCATATGCAGAGAACACTCCATCGAACACAACAGCTCCGTTTTTAATTGACTTGTAAGATACAGGGGCAATGTGGAGCAAGCACTGCAGGATCCAACAGTGAACAGATAGTGACACAGTATCATTTTTCTGTTTAAATGTTCACTTAGTTCTTTCAGGGCCTTCATTTATATTTTAAAGCAAATATTACTTAGAGGAAGGAATATGTACAACATCACTGCCACAACAAAAAATCATACTTAATAAGAGTTTTATGGTCACATAATACATTTAAATTTCATAACCTCAGTATTTTAAATAGCAATACAAACAATAGCCACATTTGCCAATTCAATATAAACTTAATAGAAAAATCACATTTCGTGTTGTTCTGCTTGTCTGCTGGCCATACAATTCAACACAATTCCTGGATTCCCTGCACTTTTTGCAACTTCTGCTTATTTTTTTTTAGAATTTTCTTTTCAATTTCTAAGAATTTATACACCATGGTACCTTGTAGCCTGCAAGCAGAGGTACCTGCACTGGCCCTCTCAGCACCTCTGTAGTTCAGAAGAGAGGCTCTGTGAAATGTGTGACACAGCAGTGTCTTCTAACTGGGCATAGTGAATACCTGTCACAGAAATCAAGGAAGCAAATATGTGGGATTATTTACTAAGTAACATAAAGAGGTTTCAAAATAAAAGGAGTAGGCTACAATTTCTTGGATGAAGCAAATGTTTAGAAATGTGCACTTCAAATATAATTTAAACATCGTGTGGAATTTGCAATAATAATTGTTCCTCAGCAAGCAGCCAGAGGTGCTTCTTCTGCAAGCAGAAATTGAATGTGTCATACTAAATTTGGAACTGTTCACTTAGTATTTAGTAATTATGCCAAGTTAGGAGTGGTGTAATGGCTAAGCACAATCATACCAACTAGCTAAGCAATGTAACATGACATATGTTATTAGCCATAAAAAGAGTTCTGCCCAGTGAACAGACACTATGCTCCTCAGAGACTTGGATGCATAATCTGCTAGCTAACTAATGATTGTTATACAAATATGTTTACATCATATTGTTGTACACCAGGGGTGCCCAAACAGTGGCATGGGAGCCACCCGTGGCCCGTGGAGCCCTCTGATGTGGCCCACGACCTCATGCTCTGCAATGGAATAGAATAGAATACTGTTATTAGTCAGTTTATTACTAAAATCACAGTGTATATATGGGCATATCTGTTCTGTAGTGGTTACTGGGCTGCTTTCAAACTGACCCACAGATGAAGAGCAGTGCACCTGCTGGTTACCTGCACTGAGCCTTGGACTTCTGTTAATACCTGCGAGTTTGGTGAGCTTTCTGAAAGTGCACCACACCTACAGAATATAATAAAAGTGTATTGCAAAGTGCAGGAAACCAAAGGTACACTGTGTTGCACCTGTGGTGTGGGTAAACCGCAGCGCATCAGTGTGAAGGCAGCCTTGGACCCCTTTCATATGGTCAGTTCGACCCAATTGGACCGTCCATTCACCTCTAAGGAGTGGCAGATGTAAACAGAATTGGGTCCTACCTCCAATCCAATCCGCAAAAAAAAGAGTATAGTGGGTTGTGTTCGTATTCACTCTGTATATGCAGAGTGGACATAGACCTGCTCCGCTGATTGTGGCCCGCGACCAGTTACTAAATCGCTTAAGTGGCTCTTGTGCTTCAAAAGTTTGGGCACCCCTGTTGTACACGTTTGCATCACTTGAGCTTGCCTGTCTAAGGATGGAGAAGCTCTGCAGATGGCAGCTGTCTGGAGGAAAACAATAGATTGCTTTCCAATGTTGATTCAAACAGGAGGCATAATAAATATTCCCTGACTGCAAATACACAGGTTGGGTGAACATTCTTCTACTCCTATTCATATGTGAAGTATGAGATTATGGCTCTTTATAAGTCTTTATAGGGAGAGCTTCTTAAACTTTAATTTATTTCCTTATCTGTATAAAGCTCTTTGTATGAGGCTCCATGAAACACTGGTTGCCATGGAACATCAAATAGCAGTTCATTATATAATTTATATGTTTTCCTCTCTGTTATATTATAGATAACATGATATAATTTCTGTAACATTTACATAGGATGGCTTTTGCATCAAAGGAAAGTGGTGTCTTTATAAATTAAAATAAAAAAATCTCCTTAAGCTCTGGTTCCTAAAAACTGTATGTACAGGCATACCCCGCTTTTAAGTACGCAATAGGGTTTATTTAGTAAAGCTGGAAATCGCAATATTAGGCTCATTTCTGCATAGAAACCAATGAGCTTCTAACTCCAGCTTGTTCAATTAAGCCTGGTAATAAAACCTGGAAGCTCATTGGTTTCTGTGCAGAAGTGAGCCTGATTTTGCTCTTTCCAGCTTTAGTAAATAAACACAATTGTGTACTTAAAAGTGGGGTATGCCTGTACACGGTTTAAAGAGACCCATGAAGAGTAAACAGCTCAAGTAATACCAATTTATGTTTATTCAGTAGCCATCCTGAAACACCCATCTAAGTTGCTGTCTCTTCAATTTTGTCTATGACAAATGATACTTAAAAAAGAAGCTCTGGGCTCCCCACCCCCCAAAAGAAAACATTGTGGCTGCTGACTTTTAATATTATGGCACTTACCTGTCCAGGCATCCAGCTGTGTCCTCACCTGAGCAGATTCTTTAATCAACACAACATCTCCCTGTCTTCCTAGTGACTTGTCACTGATCGTCTGTACCCTGTCATCGGGAACAGCGATCAGTGATATGTCACTCATAGCCACGCCCCCCTAACAGTTAGAATCACTCCCTAGGACACGCTTAACCACTTCAGCGCCCACTACAGGTTAACCCATTCACTGCCAGTGTCATTTTGACAGTAATCATTGCATTTTTATAGCACTGATCGCTGTAAAAATTACAATGGTCCCAAAATGGTGTCAAAACTGTCCGATGTGTCCTCCATAATCTCGCAGTCACGATAAAAATCGCTGATCGCCGCCATTACTAGTAAAAAAATATATATTAATAGAAATGCCATAAAACTACCCCATATTTTGTAGACACTATAACTTTTGCGCAAGTCAATCAACAAACGCTTATTGTGATTTTATTTACCAAAAATATGTAGATAAATACGTATCACCTAAACTGAGGAAAAAAATATTTTTAAATTATTTTTTGGGCATATTTATTATAGCAAAAAGTAAAAAATATTGAATTTTTTTTCACAATTGTCACTATTTTTTGGTTTATAGCGCAAAAAATAAAACCGCTGAGGTAATCAAATACAACCGACAGAAAGCTCTATTTGTGGGGGAAAAAAGGACGTCAATTTTGTTTGGGAGCAACATCGCAGGACCGCGCAATCGTCAGTTAAAGTGACGCAGTACAGAATTGCAAAAAGTGGCCTGGTCATTGGCCAGCCAAATGGTCCGGGGGTTAAGTGGTTAAAGGGACATATTTTGAGTTAGTTCAAGCTGTAAAAAAGAAAATGGCAGATGTGGTGAAACAGCTGACAGAAATTGATTTTCGACATGCCTTCGACCAGTGGAAAACAAGACTGCAGAAATGTATTAGTGCAAATGTATTAGTGCAAATGGGGAATATATTAAAGGGGACGAGCATTACATGTGTAATACATATAAATAAAGGTGAGTTATTTAATCAGTCTCGTTATTTAACACAGTTTGTATACATTATATACCTTGAAAATAAAACAATGTATAAAAGGGGATCTTCATGAAATATCTACCAAAAGAACAACAGGAAGTAAGTGTAATGTGTAAGCTCAGCCCTTTCAGTCTGTCGGCTCTCTTTTTTTCATCCCTGCTATTTTATGATTGTTGAAATTGAAATCTATGTTGCCATTATTTGCAGCAATTAATTTTGATCAATAAAAAGGTGAAGAAATTGCATGGGCCAGAACACATTACACACACCTCAAACTCTCATTTCTGTATGTATTTAACCACTGTGATTTTGGAGAACTGTATCTGGGAAGGACAGTATGGAGGTAATTGTAATTAACTCCTTAAATGTACATCTCACTGTAATACATATAAATGTTCGCAGTACCTTGCCTTCAGAGCTTTTTTTCTCAGAAAATAGGTGCAGGAACTCAACCACGACCCGTTCAGATTTCACAAACAGTAGAAGGGTCTTAAAGGGGCACTAAATACCAGAATTGCATTACATACAGTGTGCAGAGTTCAGGGGGTTACAAAGCAGTCACTTGTAAACACAGAAACCAGACTTCTGTGTTCACAAGTGATTGTGGTGAGCGGGCACCAAAGGGTCTGAGCCAAAGGTGGTGGAACTGAGTTCCACCAAGTTCCCCCAGAAAAAAAGCCCTGCTTGCCTTTAATATCAGCCTCTTACGATGTACTGAGACATTTGTATATTTTCCTTTACAACTTATAAAAAGTACAAGCACAGCAGAAAAACTGAACAGTAGAGAGATTTCCATGGTACCAACATCACCTGACAAATTTCATAGCTGTATGACTTAACAAAACATGATAGAATTCCATCTCTTCTACCAAAAATACTATTTTTAAACATATGTAGGCTCAGGGCAGCATTGTTAATAGCCTTTGAGAAAGTACAGATGGTACCTTCATACCATCTTGTGCTGCGTGAAATCACATTATAGAGCTGAGAACTGGTTTATTTAAAATTAAATAGAGCAATAATATGCTGTAGGTGAGAACTGTTAACAAAGCTGAGTTCAACAAACAAATATTTGAATCTACACATATTACAAAAAACATGAGATTAAATGTAGAATAGCATAATTTCAAGTCAAGTCAAGCTCTTTTGTCATTCTACTACACGTGAGAGCATACGGTAGAACTAAATGTCATATCTCGCAGGGCCATGGTGCTACATACTAATTAAAAATAATTAGAAATATACAAAAAATAAAACACAGTAAAGAACTTAAAAAAAAATTATAAACCTATACACATCTGGGAAATACGTAAGTGTACATATAATGTGTATTTCATTTTTGTGATGAAAAAAAACGACGTTTTCAAAAACGTCATTTAAAATCACTGTGCGTGAGCAAAACGTCGTTTTATGTCTTCAAAAAAACGACCAAAAGAAAATTCGAACATGCTTGAATTTTTTGTGTCGTTTTTCAAAATGTCGTTTTTTGTGTCATAAAAAGTGATGGTGTGTGGGCAAAACGATGTTGAAAACGACGTTTTTAAACCCGCGCAGGCTCAGAAGCAAGTTATGAGACGGAGCTTCAATGGAACAGAGTGCCGTCGAACGTGGTGTACGTCACCACGCTTTGCTAGAGAATTTTGGAAAAACCATGGTGTGTATGCAACGTAGTTTTGGAAAATGAAGTTTGAAAAACGTTGTTTTGTTTCATCACTTGAAACGTCATTTTTTTTCATCACAAAAAGTGATCGTGTGTACGCGGCATGAGAGTCTTTGGGCCAGATTCAGGTACAATTGCCCTGGTGCAGAGTATCAGAGATACACTACGCCGCCGTATTTTACCTGGCTCTAAGACTAATTCAGCTAGATTTCGGTCCGTATGGTACGGCGGCGTAGTGTATTTCTCGCGGCGGAATCGAAATACGCGATTAGGGGGCGTGAAGCATTTAAATTAGGCGCGTCCCCGTGGCGATCGAACTGCGCATGCTCCTTTCAGAAATTTCCCGCCGTGCATTGCGCGAAATTACGTCGTTACGTCAGGTTTTTTTGAGTAGCGTCATTTACGTACATTCCTATTCCCGGACGAAAAAAAAAAAATTGAAATTCGACGCGGGAACGACGGCCATACTTAACATGGGCTGTCTAACTATAGACCAGATTTTTGCTTCCCTAACTTTACGCAGCAAAAAGATGACTACAGATGCCGTAAGAGAAAGCGACGGACGATCGTAACTTCGTGGATCGCCGGAAAAAGCTAATTTGCATACCCAGATGCTGAAAAAGACACGAACTCCACAGGAGATAGACCGGAGTAATGGCTCTGTGAATCTGACCCTTTGTCTTTGTTTATAAAAGTGTCTAGTACATATTCAAGAGTAAAAGAGTACATATTCAAGAGTAAATAGGAGGGGAAGTGAGACATTCCTGTTCACAATATATAGGTTGTAGAAGAGGTTTCAAAGAGGATTTTTGTTGAGGGCTCTCACTGCCTGGGGGAAAAAACAGTTGAGCAGTCTGACAGTTCAGGTTTTGATACTCCAGTACCTTCTACCTGATGACAGGAGCTGGAAGAGACATATGCCTCGTACACACGACCAGTTTTCCCGTCGGATAAAAAAAACAATGATTTTCTTGGAACTCCTCTCAAGCCTGCCTTGCATACACACAGTCACAAAAAAGTCTGGTGGACTTTTGACTGCCAAGAAAGCGGTGATGTAAAAGATTACGACGAGCCGACAAAATGAAGTTCTATGCTTCCGAGCATGCGTCAAATTGTTTCCGAGCATGTGCATTTTTTTCCCCTTCGTAAAGCATACAGACGAACGGTTTTTCCGCTAGGAATTTTTCCTGACTGGAAAAAAGAGATCCTGCTCTCTTTTTTTTCTGGCAGTTTTCCCATCACAGTTTTTTCAACGGAAAATCAGTTCACGTGTACGTGGCATGTGGAAGGGATGGGTAGGATCCTTAACAATACAAATAGCTTTGCTGGAGTCGTGTATGGAAAATTTCTATATCTATTTAGCAAAATTCAGATAAATAACAAATTCTTTGTTTGACTTGCTATGGCCACCTTAAACTACACTGGCATTTTAACTAGCTACTGCAATTGTAATGTAATTTTGTAAAGCGAGCCTGTTAGCAATCACAGTTTCTTAGTAGTGGAGTACAGCTTTACCTTTAAGCAAGTCATAATAGCACAAATAACTAGTGAGTCTATGGTATGGCAGAAAAATAGGTACCACATAGCATTTAAATACTTTCTAGTATCATTTTTGTTTCTGAGGCCGCGTACACACCACTAAATAAATCTGATCAAATCGGTCTGACAGACCGTTTTGATCGGATTTGTCTCCTGGGATATGTTAGTTTGATCGCGTACACACGATCAAACCAAAATCCCCGCCGGCAGACAGCGCGGTGATGTGGCGGTGACGTTGACGCTGCCACGTTACCAAACCAGGAAGTAAAATACTTCCACGGATGCGTCGTATCCATTTAAAGCATGTACGGACAGATATGTCCGCTGGTTAGTGTACCGTCGGACCGGTTTCAGCAGATAAATTTGATCGTGTGTACGCGGCCTTAAAGTGCTCCTAATAGCATAGGGTGACTTGTAAACAAAAGGCAATCCTATAAAAGAAAGATGTGTATACTAACCTTTCCAGCAACCTTTGCATTCAGACTTTGCCTCTTTGCTGCTCCCTGACCACTGCTTGCACTTAGTACATGGTGGTGTAAGAAAACCTGCTCCTCTCGCTGCATGGTGTGATTGCTTTTGCTGGCTAGTATGTAACTACTAGGGATGAGCCAAACACCCCCTGGTTCGGTTTGTGCCAGAACAGGCCAAAAATTTGGACGGACATGTGAACACTGTTAACCACTTGCATACTGGGCACTTACACCCCCCTCCTGCCCAGGTGAAATTTCAGCTTCCGGCACTGCGTCGCTTTAACTGACAATTGCGCGGTCGTGCGACGTGGCTCCCAAACAAAATTTACGTCCTTTTTTCCCCACAAGTAGAGCTTTCTTTTGGTGGTATTTGATCGCCTGTGCGATTTTTATTTTTTGCGCTATAAACAAAAAAGAGCGACAATTTTGAAGAAAAATACAATATTTTTTACTTGTTGCTATAATAAATATCCCAATTAAAAAAAAAAAACACATTTTTTTTTCTCAGTTTAGGGCGATACGTATTCTTCTACATATTTTTGGTAAAAAAAAAAAAAAAAAAAATCGCAATAAGCGACTGGTTTGTGCAAAAGTTATAGCGCTTACAAAATAGGGGAGAGAATTATTATTTTTTATAATTTTTTTTTTACTAGAAATGGCGGCGATCTGCGATTTTTATTGGTACTGCGACGTTATGGCGGACACATCGGACACTTTTGACACATTTTTGGCGCCATTCACATTTATACTGCGATCAGTGCTATAAATATGCACTAATTACAGTATAAATGTGACTGGCATTGAAGGGGTTAACACTAGGGGGTGAGGAAGGGGTTAAATGTGTATGCTAGGTGTGTTCTAACTGTAGGGGGAGGGGGGGTGACCGATCTGTGTCCCTATGTAGGAAGGAACACAGATCGGGCTGCTCCCCTCCAGAGACAGGACATTGTCTCTGTGTCAGCCGGCAATGAGAGATGATCTATGAGAGATCATCTCTCATTCGCCCACAGATCGCATTGCAAACGGCCGCTCTGATTGGCCGTTTGCCGCGATCTGTGATTGGCCGTGTCCGAGGGACACGGACAACACAGGGCTTCCCCGCAGCGCGCTGTACAGCGCGCGCTGGGAACGCCAGAAAGACATGCCGTCAAATGACGGCATGTTGGATATTGAGGCCCGCGCTGTTGCCGTCATCTGACGGTAGCGCGGGCCTCAAGTGGTTAAAGACTCTGGGACATGAACATGAAAAATCAAAAGTGCTTGTATGCAAGTTATTGCCATAAAAAGTGTTTGGGGACCCAGGTCTTGCCCCAGATATGAATGCAAAAAAAAGTTTAAAAACGCCCTTAAGGTCTAGTATGGATATTAATTTAAAAATAAATGGCGTAGGGTTCCCCCTAAAATCCATACCAGCCCCCTCAGCGAAATTTCAGCTTCCGGCACTGCTTCGCTTTAACTGACATTTGCGCGGTTGTGCGACGTGGCTTCCAAACAAAATTGACGTCCTTTTTTCCCCACAAATAGAGCTTTATTTTGGTGGTAGTTGATCACCTCTGCGGTTTTTATTTTTTGCGCTATAAACAAAAAAAAGAGCGACAATTTAAAAAAAATATATATATTTTTTACTTGTTGCTATAATAAATATCTCAATTTTTTTTCACAGGTAAGGCCGATACGTATTTTTCGACGTATTTTTGTAAAAATAAATAAAAATAAATCGCAATAAAAGTTATAGCGCCTACAAAATGGGGAACAGAATTATGATTTTTGTTTATTATTATTTTTTTTACTAGTAATGGCGGCGATCTGCGATTTTTATTGCGACTGCGATATTGTGGCGGACATATCGGACACTTTTGACACAAATTTGGGACCATTCACATTTATACAGCGATTAGTGCTATAAAAATGCACTAATTACTGTATAAATGTGAATGGCAGGAAATAGGGGTTAACACTAGGGGGTGAGGAAGGGGTTAAATGTGTATCCTGGGTGTGTTCTAACTGTGTGGGGGGAGGGGGGTGACTGGAGGAGGTGACCGATGCTGTGTGCCTATGTACAAGAGACACAGATCGGTCTCCTCTCCTCTGACAGCACGTGAAGCTCTGTGTTTACACACAGAGCTCCACGTACCTGTTGTCATCTGCCCGTGTTCCCGCCGATCGCATGTACCCAACGGACATCGCGGCCGCCAGGTACATGCATCAGCTCTTCAGCGATGCGGCGGGACAGTGTTTACCTGCGGCGCGCCACCCAGTGGCGCTCGCGGGTAATGCACTAGAAATCACGTCTAACCACTTAAGGACCGCCTACTGCACATTTACATCGGCAGAATGGCACGGCTGGGCACATCAACGTATATATACGTTCATTTTAGTACCCAGCCGTGGGTCGCGGGCGTGCGCCCGCGGGCGCGCGCCCGTGACCTGGTCCGAAGCTCCAGGACCGGGACCGCAGGATTCGCGGACCCGATCGCCGCTGCAGTGCGGCGATCCGTCCCTGGAGCGGAAGAACGGGGAGAGCCGTGTGTAAACACGGCTTCCCCGTGCTTCTCTGTGGCCGTAGCATCGATCGCGTCATCCCTGTAATAGGGGGACGCGATCGATGACGTCACACCTACAGCCACACCCCCCTACATTTGTAAACACAACACATAGGTCACACATCCCCTACAGCGCCACCTGTGGTTAACTCCCAAAACTGCAACTGTCATTTGCACAGTAAACAATGCAATTTAAATTCATTTTTTGCTGTGAAAATTACAATTGTCCCAAAAATGTGTCAAAATTGTCCGAAGTGTCCGCCATAATGTCGCAGTCACGAAAAAAATCGCCGATCGCCGCTATTAGTAGTAAAAAAAAAAAAATTAATAAAAATGCAATAAAACTATCCCTTATTTTGTAAACGCTATAAATTTTGCGAAAACCAACCGATAAACGCTTATTGCGATTTTTTTTACCAAAAATAGGTAGAAGAATACGTATCGGCCTAAACTGAGGAAAAAAAATTTTTTTTTATATATTTTTGGGGGATATTTATTATAGCAAAAAGTAAAAAATATTGATTTTTTTTTTTAAATTGTCGCTCTATTTTTGTTTATAGCGCAAAAAATAAAAACCGCGGAGGTGATCAAATACCACCAAAAGAAAGCTCTATTTGTGGGAAAAAAAAGGACGCCAATTTTGTTTGGGAGCCACGTCGCACGACCGCG
Source organism: Rana kukunoris (assembly GCA_029574335.1). Lineage (NCBI taxonomy): Eukaryota > Metazoa > Chordata > Amphibia > Anura > Ranidae > Rana > Rana kukunoris. The sequence continues at coordinate 307,299,516 of CM056049.1, read as the reverse complement.
CAATTGTCAGTTAAAACGACGCAGTGCCGAATCGCAAAAAGGGGCAAGGTCCTTTACCTGCATTTTGGTCTGGGTCTTAAGTGGCTAAAGGCGTCTAGTTGGTGCCTCAGGTCCGCGCTGTTGACGTATTTTGTCAATAGCGCGGGTCTGAAGTGGTTAAAGAAAATCAAACACAGTTCCAGAGATGAGAACAAAAGTGGTTTCCCTCGTAGGGGTTTTCACCATCAGTATTAAATGATAATATGTTCAGCATCCTGGCTCACACATGCACAAGTACAAATGAAAATACCGAGCCATCTGGCTCTCTTCAGCAGCAGCACCACTGCTTAGGCTCCCGCTCTCTAGCTACTCCAGTGCACATCTGCACACTCTGGGTTCTCCCTTGCAAGCCTGGATTCCTCGGGAGGGTAGAGCCCAGAACTATGGTCAGGTGTCTATAAATAGGCCAGCACACACCTGATCAGTCAGTGTGCTGGTAAATCTGAAAATCTGGACTCAGGACTGGAGATTTCATCCCACCCGGATCTCTATGAAATACCCACGGGCTCCAGGTCCCAAAGTGGACTTTATTAAATAATGAGGAAACTGAAACACCAGTTTACTCTATACATTATAAGCTCCCTGAAGCCCCTCAACCCGTCCAGTTGAGAATTCTGGGTCACTACGCTTTTGGGGTACCACACTACCACAATATATATATATATATATATATATATATATATATATATATATATATATATATATATATATATATATATATATATATATATATATATAATCACAGTTCGTGGACTCCACAGTTATTTCCCTCCGACTAAATAATAAACACTGATTTGGTTTTGCCTAAATTTATGAAGCAAGATTATTTATTTGCAAAATTTTATAACAGAAATAAGAAAAACATATAACATGCAAGACAACCATGGAAGGATTATGGGAGGTTATTATGAAGGAGTTTCCTTCACATCTAAATGAATCTATATCACAGAGAGCAGGGCTCTGGAAGGGCAGGATCTGATGGTGGGACTCTCCTTGTTCACACTGGTCAGTATATTTAACTGGGAAAAATAGAATTCTATTTGTGATTCATTCAATCCTGCCCAGCAGAAGCACAATTTGCTTTCACAGCAGGTTATGTATTTGTGTATATGAAGGTGTTTCGTTCTTAAATAAGGTTGTGATCTGTGAGGAGGGCCTTGGTATATTTGGACTCTTCCTGTAGGTGTGACTGGGTGGGATAGAATGCTAATTAGGATTTATTCAAGCCCACCCACCATCAGAGCTGTGAAAGAAGTTACATCATTTGCTGTCTGAAAGACTACAGAGGGAAGTCATATAGATTTTAGCTGCTGCAAGAAGTGGCTGTGTAAGGTGGAAGGGACAGAGTCTATCAGCAGGATTTACAAACACAATGGCTCAACTAAACCCAGAATATCAGGGGATGTGCAGACAACAGAGCAACATGGTACACAGGTATGTTCTAGAAAAAGAACAGTGGAATTCAGCTTTAACTCATCCCTCCATAATATAGAGGGATATATGGGCTAGCATAACCATGGCAGATGCATCCATCAGGCTGGTATCTTAGGGAAGGCCAACTTTCCTTTTTTATAATCATTAAAAATGTATAATTTAAAGCCCTACAGGAGGAGCAGCAGTAGGTGTAGGGAGAGGAAGAGCATGCTCTAAGCTCCTTAGACAGCATTGCTATCTTTAAACAGTAAATGAACAGAAAATGTACTGCATACTTTTCATTTCATAAGCTGGTGAAAATACTCTGGCAAATTACCATATAGTCCTAATTAAAATAAAAATAATCAATAACTAAGCTGTATTGGTGGTCTATAGCCTTTAAATTTCTTTAGCAAAATGGTTACTGCATATTATTCTTGGTACAGATTTCCTTTAGCTGAGTTTGAGGTGATTAAAGCATAGGAGCTAATACTACTGCCCTTTCATAGGTGCTTCACTATGTCCTCATTCAATAAAGAGGTATAATTCTTTAAATTCAGTAAGCCTAAGCAACCGATTAAAATTCACTCTTTTGATTAATTCTATCTGGTTGCTGTAAGGCCACGTACACACGAGGAGACATATCCGATGAAAACGGACATGTCTCCTGGAATGTTTTAGTTTGATCTGTGTATACATGATCAAACCAAAATCCCTGCGGACAGACGTGGCAGTGACATTGACGCCGCCACGTCACCGACCCAGGAAGTAAAATACTTCCACGCATGCGTCGAATCCATTCGACGCATGCGGGAGATTTCGGTCCGCTGGTTAGGCGTGCTAACCAGCGGACATATCCAGCAGACAAGTTTTAAAACACGCTTTAAAACTTTTGTCTGCTGAAAACCTGTCTGCTAGCCCATACACACGATCGAATCTGTCCGCTGAAACTTGTCTGCGGACCAGTTTCAGCAGATTTATTCGATCGTGTGTACGCGGCCTAAGATACATTTAAGATTCCCAGGAACATTGCTAAATATCCTTAAAGCATATATTTAGCCTAAATGTTTTAGTTTTGTTTAGAACTTTGCTGTCTGTGTCTTTGCTGGGGAGATTCATCCTCTCTATTTGTTCAACTAACCATGGTTACCAAGACAGGAACTGATTGGAAATCCCAATTTTTACAGTTGTCACTCAACATAAATGAAGGGGAAGTCTTCCAATGGGAACCATTTTTCTACTGACATCTGTGAAGATATTTTATCTCACTTTCTGTTGTGTGTTTGGAACAGGAAAAGAAGGGAACTCTTCCTAACATACCACATATCACAGTTTGCAAATTAATTTATTTTGTTTTTCTGCTGAGGGATGTTGTTAAAGCTTATGTTTAGGCTGCCTTCTTTTGCTACTTCTATTCATCTTGGCATTAGAAGCAATCCAGAGCCATGTGGATGTCAGGAGTATCGAAGTAGCGGGATCCTCTTATTAAATCTCCTTATTTGCAGACAACATACTCCTATCCCTTACTCCCCCTAGATTTTCTCTTTCCAACCTATTTTCTATTCTAGATAATTGTGTCTCATTTTCGGGACTGTGTGCTAACCCTGCCAAGTCAAAGGCAATGTCTGTCACTCTCTCAGCCAGTACACTGGATGATTTAAAACAACTTTTTCCTTTTCAGTGGCTCACCTCTCTACCAGACCTAGGGATCCACATACAAGGGCATTTATGAAGCTAATTTCCCTTCCTTATTTAAGAAATTTACCAAATTGTTGTCCTCTTGGAGTCACTTTCCACTGTCTTGGTTTGGCAGGATCAATGTGATACAGATGGCTTGCCTTCCCAAACTGTTATATGCTTTTCAGGTACTGCCAGTCCCAGTTTCTGCTCATTTACCACCAATGCAGGGTTTTACAATTCAATTGGGGATCCTCAAGGCCTAGAATTTACAAACAAATTTTATTCACCTGTAAGATTAACAGTGCCCTTGCAGTCCCCAATCTTCAGGCTTATTATCTGGTGGTCAACATTGCTCCTCTGTATGACCTCCGACTTCCGCTCTGGGCCACTACGGATCTAGTTGATTACTATCCTACACCCATATCTTCCTTGCCGTAGCTCCCTCCGGCTTCCCATCAATCGGTCCTGCTTCATACCCTTCGACTTTGGCACTTAGTTATTTGTCCCATTTACCCCTAATAGACGTTCTACGCTGTCTTCTGTTCCTGCTGGGGCTCAAGCATCCTGGACAGTTTGTCAAGTAGACAGACCATGGGTTTACTGACATTCATTCTTTTCCTTCTCCCTCTAGGATACTGACGTTTGACCCACTTAGGTCATCCCATGAGATTCAGTTACAAGAGAATTACTGTTATATGCAAATCCAGCATTTTGTTTCATAATTACTCAAATCTCAGTCCCCCCTGTACTGTATACGCTTACACTGTTTGAGAGTATCTATAGAGCCCATCTACATTTCACGGCCTTATCTCCTTGATATGCTCCTCTATTGTATCTCTAAAAAACCTGTGCGGTAGTTCCGTCACCAATGGGAAAGTGAGCTAGGGAGTTGGATTGGCAGATTATATTTTTAGCGATATCCAAGAGCTCCAAGAATGTACTCATTCAAGAAAATTTTGTATAGATGGTATTGTATGCCAGCTCGCTTGGCTTGTTTTATTTCACATATATGAGGGTTCTGCCCTAAGGTGTGCAGACTATGGGTTTGGGTTTATGCACTTCTATGCACACTTTTCCATTCAGACATCAAAAGAAACCTGTACAAAACTCTTCTTTGCAAACCTATTGAAGAGCTGCTTCGACCTGGTAGCAACAAGCATCTCTTTGCAGTAACCAAACTTACTATTGCAAGAGCCTGGAAAACCCAGATTTTCAGTTTCAAGGCAGTCAAACAAAGAATTGCTGATATTATGGTCAATGAAAAGTTAACAGCCATTTTACTTGACACCCATGACAAATTTCACAACCATGGATTTTCCATGCTCAGCCATCGCACTTTGAAAATCTCCTTATGTCCATGTTAGAACTCTTAGCCACTGCTCTATTTATCTTTATCTTTTCTTCCTTCTCTTTTTCTACTTTTTCTTTCACTTGTTTCTTACTCATCCACTTTTCTCTTCTCTACCATTTCTATTTAATTAGTGTCTAAACCTATTAGGCCTTTAGAACATGGCCTGGTTATGTCGTTACTGAGTTTTCAGCTCTTTCCTGTTTATTTTTTTTTCTCTGTGATCATATCACGGAATTTCAATTTCTTTGGCTTGATGTTTCAGCTAACCATAGAATCAACTCTCCGAGGAGAGTAGAGTTTTGCTTTTTGTGATGCTGTGAAGTTTTAGATTTACACATTGATTCTGTTGTAAGAAACTACAACAACGTTATGTCTGCAAATTCCATATATTCACACATACTGTATGTTTTCAAATTGTTTTCCAATCGGCTCTTTTGTGTGTGTTATAAAGACAACAAAGTATTTTATAAAAGAAAAGTGTCTCTTGTGCTGGTGACTGCTATTTTCATTATATTCTTCATTCCTTTGCTTCCCCCCTTACCTCTGTAGCTATGATCCTTCAGTAATGTGAGAGTTAATATCAGCTGTTGGACCTGTCACAGACATTTGTCAAAAGTGCAAACTATGCCCGCCCTTTCCGCCTTCCTGCTTAATTTATACAACTCATAAGTTTGCTTCCTGCCTTTCATTTATCCACCTATCCTCTATTCATAGAAGATTTTTTACTCACAGAAGCTATAGTACGACTTCTATGCATTGGGGGGGCAGAAAAGTTGGGTTGCTACTGTACAATGTAGGCACAGTCCCTGGTGCTAGTTTTAATTAATAAAATAACTATACTAAAGCTTTACAATTGTATTTGTTACAGGACATTTGTTCTGCCCCTTTTTAATAAAAATAATAAAACAGGGTCATTGCCTTACTGGTCTTGTGGTTGTACTCTAACCTGGTATGGAAGACTGTAAGGTCTTAGGAGGAGGGAGGTACCATTTTTTTTTTTTTTTTGCAAGAGTAGGAAAGCAGTTTAATATGCGAAACCCCTCATTTAAATATACAGTCTAGGACCAGTGTCTACCCACAATGACACCACATTTTACATGACATTACAAATTGCCAGTTTAACAAATGCTGTACATCACTACTTACATTGAAAACAAAGTTTTAAAAAAAAATAATACACAATCAAAATGCAGTGTGGTGTCTGTTGATGAGGGATAATAGTGTTTTAAAGCTGAGATTTTAGCTTTAGTGTCATAGCTTACCTGTAATGGAGTATGTTCCATGAAAATAAAGAGAGCACTCACATCGCCACATCCGTATATTAGAGGGAAACAAAAAAGGGGTACTTGAAAAGTAGCCCTGGATCGGACTTTAAGGCCGGGTTCACACCTATGCGAATTGAGTGCAGCTTAAACCGCATCCAATACGCAGAACATTTCTAAATACATTGTTTTCAATGAGGCTGATTCACATATGTGCGATGCATTCGCACTGCGCATTGCCGAAAAAAACGTGTGTGTATTTTAGGCCTTGCGTGAACACTTCTCTTATCTCTCTGCAGACTTAAGAGAGCTGAAATTTGCACCGCATAAGTGTGAATCCGGCCTAAAGCTGTTGTATACCCGTTGACAGTTTAGTCCACCTGTAAGGCAAAAGGCATAATGAGCTAGTATGCACTGCATACTAGCTCATTATGAAATACTTACCTTAGAACGAGGTGTCAGTATCTCAGCCGGTCCAGGCTGAGGGAGATGACATGTTGCATTGGCTTCTGGGTATCGCGGCTCCAGCACTGTGAGTGGCTGGAGCCACGATGTCGTCACTCCCGCACATGCGTGTGGGAGACTTATTTTTGGCAAGGTCTGGCGTATGCCAGGCTTTCAGCCGCAAATCCCGATGTGCATGCGCTGCTGAAGTCAATGATGCATTGCAAGGGAAATATCTCCTGAACCGTACAGGTTTAGAAGATTTTTTTTTACCTACAAATAAGCCTTATTATAGGCTTACCTGTAGGTAAAAGTCCAAAAATTGACTATACAACTACTTTAAAGGCATAGGAGAAAATGGAGAATTAGAGAAAAATATTACAATGTTTATTGAAAGAAGTATATAGTATACACAGAGCATTCAAAAATAGATTACAAATTATATATAATAATACAAAGTATACAGTGAGCCCTTGTGTGTTAACGCGTTTCACTGTTGGGCTTCATCAGGAGACATTTAAGGTTCAAAAATAGCAAAAGAGAAAGCGGATCTCACTATCTAAAATAAACATATTTGTTTGAAAATTCTACTAATAATAATACACATCTTAAAAACACTGATCTGTCAAGATAGAAAAGCCGAGGCATAGGTAAACCTCTTACATAGACATCCAATAACAGGGATATTGAGAAATATCATCAAAAAGAGGGACTATTTCCAGTAGTCTATACTGTATATGAGTAATTAGAGAGGACTAGCTCTGGCAATCAATACAAAATCACAGTCAGATAAACATCCTAATATCCCCTATATATTGTAAAATAAAAAAAAAATAATACTGGTAAGGAGGATGTAAAAAAGAGGAAGTACCTACTAGCACAAGTAGACCGAGGATCGTAACTGAATATTTTCCAAACAGGGACGATGCAGTGCCATAAGGGATAACACAAGACGGGTTGCCAAGATATAAGGTATCCAAGCCTTAAAACCCAAATCTCTTACAGGCTACAGGGTACAGACTCATGTATATAGACAGAGTACTATATTGCCATCCAAGTCAAATAACCCCTAAAGGGTGATTTAGAATAAAGAAAACAAAACAAGAAGCAAAGAAACAAACTGTGTTAGAGATACCTATAGAATATCGGAACTTACTCCAAAGCTGTAAAAATCTCAGATAGGCCCTGGGAGACAGCCTTCCGCTGTTCACACCGTCAGTCTACGACACAAACCTATTTATAGCCCCTTGCAGCTCGTGCCAAACGGAGCAGACAAGCAGCACAGTGTGTCGGCTGTGACGTCATCCAACAAGTTAGCATGGCGCCAATAGAAGAGACAAGTCCCGTCGCGGCAGTGATGTCAACCGCAGAGACCGGCGCAAGGTGTGTGGGCAGAGCCCAGCACAGCCGACGCACCCAAATGCACATTCCCCAAGTGGAGACAATGCCCCCAAAATGCAGTAAGGGCAAACAAAGTATGTTCCATGTCAAGCAGGTGACTGGATCCTGGAGAAACTTTCTGGATCCTGGAGAAACGTTCTGGATCCTGGAGAAACGTTCTGTGTAGAGATACCCTGTTCTCTTCCTGCTGCTTAGTATGGATGAGCCGAACACCACTGGGTTCGGTTCGCATCAGAACCTGCGATCAGACCAAAAGTTTGTGTGAACTTTAGAACCCTGTTAAAGTCTATGGGACTCGAACGTTTGAAATCTAAAGTACTAATTTTAAAGGCTAATATGCAAGTTATTGTCCTAAAAAGTGTTTGGGGACCTGGGTCCTGCCCCAGAGGACATGTATCAATGCAAAACAAGTTTTAAAAAATGTCAGTTTTTTCAGGAGCAGTGATTTTAATAATGCTTAAAGTGAAACAATAAAAGTGAAATATTCCTTTCAATTTCGTACCTAGGGGGGTGTGTATAGTATGCCTGTAAAGTAGCGCTTGTTTCCTGTGCTTAGAACTGTCCCTGCACAAAATGTAATTTCTGAAGGAAAAAAGTCATTTAAAATCACTCGTGGCTATAATGAATCGTCGGATGCCAGCAATACAGAGAAAAGTCATTCATAAAAAAAGAATGCTCGGGGGTCCCCCCAAATTCAATTACCAGGCCCTTCGGGTCTGGTATGGATATAAAGGAGAACCCTGCATCAAATGAAAAAAAAATGGATTTTAAGGGGAACTCCACCCCAAATTTAAAAAAAAATGCTGTGGACCCCCACACATTTTTTTTTTTTAATGAATGACTTTTCTCTGTATTGCCGGGAGCCGACAATTCATTAGAGCCCCGAGTGATTTTTAAATTACTTTTTTTCCTTCAGAAATTACACTTTGTTCAGGGACAGTTCTAAGCATGGGAAACAAGCGCTACTTTACAGGCATACTATACACCCCCCTTAGGTACGAAATTTAAAGGAATATTTATTGTTTCACTTAAAGGAATTATTAAAATCACTGCTGCCAAAAAAAGTGCAGTTTTTAAAACTTTTTTTTGCATCGATACATGTCCCCTGGGGCAGGATCCAGGTCTCCAAACACTTTTTATTACAATAACTTTCATATTAGCCTTTAAAATTAGAACTTTAAATTTCAAACGTTCGAGTCCCATAGACTTTAACAGGGTTATAAAGTTCACACGAACTTGCCGCGAACACCCCAAACAGTTCGCTGTTCGGCGAACAGGCAATGTTCGAGTCGAACATGAGTTCTACTCGAACTCGAAGCTCATCCCTACTGCTGAGCTTCTGCCACCACAAGGGTTTAAAATTCAAAATGTTCTGTGAAGCTGCAGTGAAGGAGATCCCTATTCCCTCCTCAATTATTGGGAAAAGTTGTTTCATATTGTATCTTGCATATAACACAATCTTTAAATGGGAAATAGACTCCTGTTAGTGACCCGTTGAGTATCAATCTATGCTGGATTAAGTCCATTGGACCTGGTTTGATGGTCTGATGTCCGTACACACCATTAGTTCAAAAACCGATCGTGTCAGTATGTGGTGACGTCAAACACAACAAAGTGCTGAAAAAAATGAAGTTCAATGCTTCCAAGCATGCGTCGACTTGATTCTGAGCATGCGCGGGTTTTTGGACCGATGCTTTTGCGTACTAACCATCGGTTTGGACCGATGGTCAGGCGTCCATCGGTCTGATCGGTCCGGTCCGTACACATGGCCGGTTTGGACTGATGAAACTGGACTTAAATCCATTTTCATCAGTTTGGACCGATCGTGTGTACGTGGCCCTATTTGGATTGCACACGGGTGTTTCTCATAACACAAACTTAAGCCCTGTACACACGATTGGTCCAAACCGATGAAAGCGGACTGAAGGTCCTTTTCATCAGTCCAAACCGATCGTGTGTAGGCCCTATTGGTCAGTTATCCTTTGGTCCAAAAAAAATAGAACTTGCTTTAAAATTAAACCGATGGACGGCTGACCAATAGGTCAAAACCGATCGTTTGTATGCAAAAGCATCAGTTAAAAGGCCGCGCATGCTCAGAATCAAGTCGACGCATGCTTGGAAGCATTGAACGTCATTTTTTTCAGCACGTCGTTGTGTTAAAACACGTAAACGTCACCTCATTCTAACACGATACGTTTTTTAACCGATGGTGTGTAGGCACATCAGACCATCAGTCAGCTTCATCGGTTAACCAATGAAAACGGTCCTTTGGACCGTTCTAATCGGATGGACTGATCGTGTGTACGTGGCCTTAGATGGACTTTTCCACTTACCACTTTATCATTTATGGTCACTTCGTTGTTTTATGAGATTTTTATTATGATTCACAATTTTGTTTGTTTTCACTTGGGTTTATTTATACATTTTGCATTTATGATAAGCTGCATCAAAGTTCTTTCAAAACGAGTTTTCATATCAATTTTTATCATAGGTGTTTTAGGATTTAGTGCAACTATATATCTTTTCCAAATAGACTCCTGTGACTCATCTGATTCTCCACCATTTCTGGATTGTGTTACATGCAGTGTACACTATGAAACATTTCCCAATGGAGCTTGGTAAGTTCAGCAGGAAGAGGATGGGATATCCCTGAACAGCAGATATCTACAGAATCCAGCTGTGGTATCATTTTCAACAGACACTTTTCTACCATGTAAGGTAGTGAGTGTACAGCTTGGATAACAGTGTAAATTTTCTGTCCCCTAAAAATAACTCAACACACAGCCATGAATGTCTAAACCGCTGACAGCAAAAGAAATTACACCCCTAAGTGAAAATTGGGCACACTGCATCAAATTGGTCTGCATGGCTGTCATCCCACAAGGAAGCCTCTTCTAAAGATGATGCCCACAAACAGTTTGCTGCAGACTAAGGACATGGATTACTGGAACCATGTCCTGTGGTCTGATGAGACCAAGATAAATGTATTTGGTTCAGATGGTGTCAAGCGTGTGTGGCGGCAACCAGGTGAGGAGTACAAAGACAAGTGTGTCTTGCCTGCAGTCAAGCATGGTGGTGGGAGTGTCGTGGCCTGGGGCTGCATGAGTGCTGCCGGCACTGGGGAGTTACAGTTCTTTGAGTGAACCATGAATGCCAACATGTACTGTAACATACTGAAGTAGAGCATGATCCCCTCCCTCCTGAGACTGGGCCCAAGGCAGTATTCCAACATGATAACGACCCCAAACACACCTCCAAGATGACCACTGCCTTTCTAAAGAAGCTGGGGGAAAGGTGATGGACTGGCCAAGCATGTCTCCAGACCTAAACCCTATTGAGCATCTGTGGGGCATCCTTAAATGGAAGGTGGAAGAGCGCAAGGTCTCTAACATCCACCAGCTCTGT